>JAKLMH010000025.1:0-277326 GCA_022813505.1 Tremellales sp. FJII-L8-SW-PAB2 | reverse complement strand
GTCATCTAGTTCATTGCCTATCGACCACAAGGCTACACCCGTCTAGTTCGATCTTGGACCAGCTGCGGTCACGACAGGAGGGAAGCGGGAGTCATTCACAGCCTTCAAGCGAGCTGCCGATCTGATGGGTGCAGAATTATATCATTCACTACGGCCAAATTGACAAGCACGAAGTCGACTGGAGAGTCTCGATCTATATCGATGGACGGCTTGTTGACGATACGTACTTGTGCAAGGTCGAAACCGCGTCGGATTGCTCAATGATCTGTTTCAAAGAAGGAGATCAGACCCTTGAGGGGAAGCTGCTCTTCAAGCGACTGGTGAGTGAGGCTTGATCCCCGGTCAGCGGTGGCGAGCGCGACTCTGATGCAACAGGAGACGACGGACAAGGAAAAGGATGTCAGCATCGATCAGGAGCAGATGAAGCAAATCGGGAAGATAGTGGTCGAGTTTTGGAGGGGCACAGTCGGCGAGTCACGCTCGGACGTCCCAAGGAGATTCTGTAAGCCCAGTCTGGGAGTCATTCACGAGAGGACCAAAAAGTAAGCGTGCGCCGATTATCGAGTCTGCACCACGGTCGATGGATCCTGCTGATCAGCTCAGACTGGGAGGATGCACCAGGTGACATCCATGCCAGCGAGTGCTCGACCTTCGACTGAATCCTCAGCGCTACAGATGCGACGCAAGTCAGCGTAACGCAAGAGGGTGCCGAATTCGATACACACGACACCACAGCACACCAAGTCTTCACCTTCAATGTGAGTCGAATTGCGCCACGAGGCGGACAAAGTGTTAGCCAGGGGCTGATTGACAGTATCGCACCAAGCCTGTACTGCAGATGATGAGCATCATCCAAGACCCCCCTTCCAAGCCGCTGGAGAAGAAAACCAGCACACCGAAGGACAAGGATGAGAAACCCAGCATCGACGTCATCGAGCTGAGTGCGTCCGAGGACGAAACCGACGGAATGGCTCGAGAGTCGAGGGTCTCGTTGAAGCGCCGAATCAAGTTTCTCGAGGTGAGTCGTACCCGTTCATGTTTAGTGATGCGAATGGACTGACAACCATTTATAGGCGGAACTGCAACAGCGAGGCAAGAAACGAAAGCTCGACGACATCACGGAGCCAGTCGATCTGACCGTCGACTCGGACGAGGAGTAGGCGTCTCAAATCAGGACGAGTGACGAGCGGGGCGAAGGTGGCATCGATCGAGCCGCCAAAGGCGGTGTATGAAAACTATTGTAGGAACTGATGAGAGTGTAGTGTATTGTCCTGCGTACCTACAAGCACAACTTGTTTAAGCTCTCTCTCGTAAGCGTAGTCCGACTGATGACCTTAATGAAAGTGATCCGACTGACGACGGTCTCGAGATCCCGCCGGATATCATTTCCAAGTCAGAGCTGGGTTGTCATCGTGAAAGCGACATCAGAGTGAGCCACATTGCTCTCCTGCGATCAGTGGGTCACTAGCACGACCTGCATCTGATTATAGTGGTATGATAGCGATATCTACAGGCAGGCATTCGCTTGATGTGATTTACATCCGTTGTTTGATGTACCGAGTGATGGACCGGGCGTATAGCAATCCGAAACCGGTGATGATCGGTAAAGCCGTGACAGCGATCCAGAAGCCGAAGAACAGTAAGATGGGTAGCCAGAAGAAGAGTAACATCCGGTCCTCTGAGATAGACGTCAGCCTCTGTCTGCCTGCCTCTGGAAGATGAAATTCCCGCGAAAGACTCACTCTTGACTTGCTTGACGACCTTTCCTGCTCCTGGACTTCCACCACCTTGACTCCTTGGTGGCGTTCCCGCACTGCCACTCCCGCTCGAACGGCGCTTCTTTCTCCTCTCCCTCTCTCTCGACCTCCGCGTGGTTGGCGGTTCCATGGTGGTAGTAGCGCCCGACTGCACCACCGCATTGAGCGCAGCAGCCGCCATAGCCTGCGTGAACAGTTTCACTTCTTCCGGGCTGGTCAAGCGTTGCAGTGTCTCCCATGAAGGAGCAGGGACGGGCAACGTGACCCAGCCCGCTTCAGCCGGTGAGGCTGTCTTGGGGTGAAACATCGACGCGATAGGTTGCGGCACGAGCGGGAACTTCCACTGTTCTGTATTGAGTGGTAGGCGGTCGAGCCATGAGGCAGGCGAGTATGGTGGGGGAGAATCGATGCCCAGAGGTCCGGGAGGTGTCGGAATGCGAGGCTGCTGACTGGGACCGGCTGAAGCGGTAGGGTGGTGGTTGACGAGTGATTCTGTGTCGGTCGTCGAGGGTGTGCGCCGAACAGAGTCGGCCGGGTTGGCCTGGATGGACCGATCATCAGGCATGAACAGCTTGGGTCGTCTGCTCTTGTGCTTTGATCGACGGCGACGAGGTGGTCGATCGATGAACGCGTCAACTTCAGCTTCGTCCTCGGAAGTATCGCTGGGATTATCGTCGTCCAGCTCGCTGTTGTCGGATTCGACAGCTTCCGCGCCTTCCTCGGCTTGTTCCGGAGCTGCAGGGGTTGGTGCAGTCTGGGTTGACCAGACGGCAGACAGAAGAAGGTGCTCGACAGCCTGATCGCCCGAGATCTTGGCAAGGTCAAGCGGCAGTTCACCTAAGTTGGTCGGAAGGTCGTATGTCGCACCAGCCTCGATCAAGACTCGAGCGCTTTCAAGCTGGCCAGAGTACGCGGCAAAGGCCAAAGACGTGAAACCATTGATATCCTGTACGTCGAGCTGTGCGCCGTACACGATCAATCGCCTCAGAAGCCGGTGATAACCCAGTATGGTCGCTAGGTGGAGTAATGTCTGCTGAACAAGATTGCGAGTATTGATGGCGCCCGAGTGACGTAGAGATCCAGGTGAATGCTGGTCGATAGAAGCGAGGAAGTTGGTCAATGTCGTTTGCAGGTCTTCCTCGGTAGGCGCTGTCGAAGACCAGGAACCGGTCCCATTTTGATTCGGCTGAGGCGCAGTGGGCATTTGCATCGAGTTCGTCGGCGAAGGGTAATGACCCTTGACGTCGAGAGCCAACTGCATGGCCTCCTTGGTGACTCCGTCATACGTGAAGAGACCGGAGACGGCTTGCGGTCCATATCCTTGTATCGTCACTGCAACTTGTCCGGGCGCGATACCGGGAGGCAGTATACACTGTACGACTGCTGGATTGGACGCCTTTGTCTCGGCAGGCCGACCTCCGAACAGGATGACAGCTCCGGCAGGTAGGTTCATACCGATGATGGCAATGTCGGGACCACCCGACATGGGACCATTGGGCGGTATGACGGCCGAGATCATCGGTGCCGGCTGTTGCGTGATGGAAGCGGCCGCCTGCATTGTTGGGAATGCCATTGAACCACCCATCGGCGGTGGCACGCCAGGCATATTGTTGGTTGGCGCTGTCGAAGTAGTCTGGGATGGAAGACCGAAAGGCTGACTGAGCGTATCTCCACCGTCGGGGATCGTGAGGTAGTTCATCATTTGGTCGTTCTCGTCATCGGTTGATTCGGGGCGAAGTCCGCTATCGCTGAAAACGGAGTCGGCGTTGTACAGGCCGAGACCGGAGTGATCCGAAGCGAAAGACGAAGTGTATGAGCTGGCGCTGAACAGATCCTGACTGTCGTTCGGCATAGCGCTAAATTGCCCACCAAACCCATCCATATTGTCGAACAGCATCGGATTGGCCGACGGGAAGTTCATCGGCTGGCTTTGACCCATATTCTGGCCGAGCGCAGAGAACCGTGAGGCCAGCTCGTTGGGGATATCGTCGTGGTCGAGCATCGGCTGGAGGCTGATCGGACTCTGGACAGCGGATGAGTGTACCGAAGGCGGATTAGACGATGTGAAGCTGAGCGTGTCACCATTGAGCGGAGTCATGGTCCCGGGGAAGGGGCGACGGAGGTTGATGTTGTTGACCGGAGGTTGCGGTTGATTAAGCACGTTGGGCCATTCTGCCGACGAAGGTGGGACGTCGGGAAAACTGTTGGTCGGTAACGCAGACATCGAGGCGGCGGAGTGTATTGACGAATTCGAGTGATGCCGTGCGACAGTTGGGCGTTCGTACGGTTTCGCTCGATTGTGTGGTGCTTGCTTTTGGACGACAGCACCGGCTTCGGAGAAGGATTGCAGACTGTCGTCTGAAGCGGCGGGGGATGTCCGACGAGATGACATCGCGCTTGTAGCCTTGCGTGACCGCGAAACGGGTGGAGCGCGAGACATCTCCAGACGAGGCTTGGCTTTATCCGTCTTGTGATCATCGGTGATCCTGATTGGGTCCGTCATGTCACTGCCGAGTATGCGTCCATCACGAGTCCGGATGATGAACTTGATCCTGTCATATGTGAGTCTGATACTCGCTGCTTCCCCGATATCACTTCAACTCACCTGAAACCAGTCTTCTCCCCATGGCATTTGCCGTAACAGACCACTCTGAATGGCAACCAGTCTACTGTCCCTGGCTCCTTGATCGACATCTCTGGGCTATTGTTGAACATGATGATCTCGTGCCTCCAATCCGCGACATCCGGGTTCCACGTTGGCTCCTGCACCACCTGACCCACCCTCATTGGATCGTACTCTTCCGCGTTCTCTCCCGTAATGTAGTCGGGTGAAGGGGACGATTGCGATTTCGGTTGTCTGGGTGAAGAAGAGGACATCCTGCCGGCACCCGACGGGATGGGGTTTTTCCGACTCGACTCTTTGCTTTTCCGCCGTTTCTCTTCCCTTCCTCTGCACCGCTTGCACGCGTACACCCTCGTCTGACCGTCCGACTTGTACACTGCCGTCTCGAGGTAGACCATCGAAGCATCCAAAGCTGATGGGTCCTTCAATGTCTTTTTCGCTTGCTCCTTCAACTGCTCCTGCTTCTTGGACATTTGCTTGGTCGTGGTTCCGGCCTGTAAGCGAAGTGTTTTGAAGGTTCCAATTCGCGCCAGATGAGCTTGCGGTCGACCATCCGGCCCGCGAGGTAGTAGGGAGAGAGTGTTTGGATCGGTGGGTGAAGGGGCGACGGTCGGTGGTACGAATTGAAGCAGGTCGATGATGGCTCGGATCGCGGTCTCGACTCTTTGCTTCGTGATGGCTTGAGGGTCCCCCTGCAGCAGCACTAAACCTTTTGACGTCGATCCCGCGTACAGATCGTTGAGCGATGGCTCGGCGGTCAGGATATCCTCGATAGGGTACTTCCGTGTTGGCTTGTCGGCTCTGGCGCCACCGTGCGAGCTGGGTGCGTGCGATGAGGATGCAGCTGATTGATGGTCCGAGACACGAGCGAAGGCTGAGGGAGGTGGTGCCGATTGCCCATTCTGCGAAGCCATACCGCCTTTGATCTGAGGCTTGATGTCATGTATCTGAGATTTGATATCGTGAATCTGCGGTTTGATATCCCTGCTTGATCAACGGCTGCGCTACTGGAGTTCGACCGACGAACACCACTTACAGCATATTGCCATATGCCTGATTAAAATTGCTGTTAACCGTCTGCATCATCTCGTTTCCGTACATCTGTGCGGGTGGTGGTGTCTTGGTTTCGCCCGCTGAAGTGTTGGCTTCCGGGGACGATGCATCGGTCGACAATTGCGAGAATGGCGATGAGGCCGAAGAGGTTGTATAGAAATCCATCGTGATTGATGACGGATCTGTGTGAGATATTCCGGAAAGGAATGTGTGATGTCACAAAAAGGATTGGGGTCGATAAAAGCGCGATATCCTCGGATGTTGGAATGTCCTTCGGTCGCGACAGGTGCTAAGACCACCGGACAGCACGATACGGGCGATACGGAGATAGTGAAGCACGACCTGGCCAACACGAGTAAACGGTCGCGAGTCGCGTTTCAACCCAATGTCCTAGCTCGATCACACATCCAGCCTCCCCTTCTATCGTCCTCTTGGTAGTTGAAAGCCTGGTCGGCGATGTCTTCTACGTGAGTGTCTACCTTGAGATGGGCGAGGTGCGTCGTTCGTTGGCAGAGTAGCGGCAACGTGAAATGTATTGGCGGAGTTTACGGTTTTGCTGTCGTCGCGAATTTTGCTTCTCTCGTGTCTGACCTCGTTGCAGACGACCTCAAGTACACCTGGAGATATACACAGATCGACAAACAGATGAAGAAGAAGATGTGTTCCGAGTTATCGGCGGAGTCGTGGTAGCTGGGTGCTAACTAAAGGGAGTGAGATGGTTGGTGGTGAGGCTGAAAGAGGAGTACGCATCTCTCTCTCTCTTTTGCGTGGTACTAACCGGTGACCGAGGATGGTCCGTGCGTTTTCTCAAGCTGAAGCAGATTTGATTCCGCTTCACCTCAAGCCAACTTCCTTCCTCATTTACGGTAAACTACGTACTCGTCCTCCCTCGAGACGGGAACGTGCCGGGAGCTGACAGGTCGGACAGATGACACTGAAGGAGTGACCTGGACAGCAGCTATGAAATGCAGCTGCCAGCTTCCAATCTTCCCTAGGCGCCATGAACCTTACTTCGAGGCGGAACGAAGTAATAGAACACCTCGTAAATTAAGCTGCCTCGTTCAGCCACGACCCTACCTTATCGCAATCGCATGTCCAGGGACACCTTCCACTGCCGCAGTAGTGTGGGAAAAAACGTTTATCGTCAGTCTTGGCTCTGTTCGGCATTACTCGGCAGGCCATGTACGAGCGGGGCTGCGCGGTCATGTGAAAGAAGGGCCCATGCATTGTTGAATTGTTATATCCCTGGGAGTTCCGTGTACAGATGCCGTCTACAAGTCTAGTGATACAGAGGATGAGGATAAGGGATGGCGCAACTGATGACTCATATCTCGACTGGTTCCTCGATATGTTCCCAGCGGGCAAGTAGGTCGCGGACGGTCTCGAAGGTGTAGAAGGAGACCGCTATTGATGGCGCAACCTTAATGATATTGGGCGTGAGACCGCGGCTACAATGTCAGCCAGAAATAGCAGGAGCCGTGAAGCACAGGACGGTATACTCACTACATGCCCTTCCAGAAGCCTTCAGCTTTGCAAATCTTGACGATCGCATCGATGGCGCCAGTGTACTCGGGCTTGGCACCGCCCATTCCGACGACCTGCAGTTTCCGGCGAATCACGTCAAAGGGGTGCGTGAACAGCAGTGACGTGCCGCCTGCAAGTCCACCACAGGCTAGTTTCCGCAATGCCAGCTCGGGGCCATCGACCGTGCTAGAAGGTGGTAGGATGTATGCTTTCACTAGCCGTCCGTCAGCGTCGAGCAGCACTCAGAGCCCGAAGGGGACCCACGGCTCTCGTAGATATAGAAGTTCAGTGAGACGTATGGCGCAACGCCGATAGCCGTAGCCCAACAACCGCGACTGCAGCTCAGCGGATGCCGTCTGGACTAGGATATGCGACTCACTATAGGCCCTTGAGACCACCTTCGGTGCGATACACCTTCTTCGTCATGCCAATTATGCCGAGTTTGGCATCCTCGACGGAGAAGTGGTTGTAGCCTGAAGCCCCGCGAGCGAGATTGGCAGTCGCGATCGACAATCGTGCTCTGACGAGGTCGAGAGGGTAGGTAGCGGCTAGCTCATCAGCTCCGTCGAGGGCTATTCGGAAGTCGAAGGCACTCACAGACTGCCACGATACCTGCCCCGGCGCCGGCAAGCAGTCTGAGCGGAGCGGAGAGAGAATCTTCGCCGGACCACGATGAGAGCAGAGTCTTGAACCCGCCATATGACTGTTCTGGATTAGTCAGGCTAAGCGACCCTCGAGGAAGGGCTACATACAGTGAATTGCAATGCAGAGTAAGGCAATATCTGTATTGTTAGCGGATTCTGTACAAGGCTCGAAGTCTTGCTTGACCACACTCACTCTGACGACATTGATGCCATTCCCTTTCATGAAACCCTGGAAGCCTTCCTGTTTCCACATCCGCCCTAGACTCTTCCAGACGCCCGCATACGCCTCGCCTGACGAGACACCTTTCGGGCTCGCCTGAACCTGTCTGGCCGCTGTGTCAGATTGACTATCCATGGTTGTTTGAAACGAGCGTGCGGTCTTACAGGATGATCTTGAGCCGCTCGAGCGGACTGACGACTGTCCGACTCGTCGCTCCTGCCAGACCTCCGGCGATGAAAGTGTTGATAACCAGCTGATTGTCCGTCATGATCTCCTTCAACCTCTCCGTCACGCTCAACCTTTCTAACTCTTCTGGATCTGATCCTCCGGGATTGCCGGGATTGTTTGAATCTTGATCAACAGATGCCAGGGTCAGCGCCGGCGTGGCGGTAGTTGGCGCTGAGGAAGTGATTGTGGAGTCTCGAGATAAGTTGATGATGCGGGGTGCGGTAGGCGGATTGGCGGGATAGGTGGTAGAGCCCCGGATGTCCGTGGATGGAGAAAGCGGAGAAGAGGTGATGGCGATGTTGGGCATGGATCCGAGAAGTTCTGTACCATCACTCTATCATGTGCGAGAGGAATCAAGCGACGAGCCGTCGTAGGGCTATGACCGGCAGAGCATAGTCAGAGACGAGACGATTGTATGCGGTAGGGAATTGATTTATCAAAAGCCGAGGTAGATCTCGACGTTATGATGACGGTCCGACTCGGTCGTTTGACCGGACTTTTCCGGGACGATTAAGCTTGGCTCTCCCTTTCTACCCGTCTAGTTCCGGTTCACCTTTTCGGCCCCACGATTCTCACTAGTTACTTAGGTACGAGTACTCCTTGTTATCGTTGACTACAATGCGACCTGCTTGCATCTAGTGGGCTTTGCCAAAAACAGGCAGTATGCAGTACAGATCGTCGAGACGGGTCACGTCAATTGGACGGTTGGTCTGCGATCAACGTATCCTTCCCTTCGATTGTACTCGGGCGTAAGCGGGCGGCCACTGAGTAGCAGCCACTCGATTGTCAAGTGCGTATCGGCAATGACTTGCGCGAGCATCCAGAAAGGACGCATGGGAACAAGAAGCATCTTGAGAAACAAAGAGCATGAAGGAAGACTTCAGTCGACACACTAGTTCCTTTTTTGAGTACCACGGGTGGAGCGGCAACAAAGGAGGTATGCTGTGCGTCTGTGACTTTGTTACCGGCAGTGATATTCACACTTGAACAGCATTCGCCGTCACGCGTCTGGTCAGTTCATTCACTTTCACATATTGAACACAAGATCTCACAACCGGCTTTTCGTTGCCGATTCGCGATGCCAACCGACCACACTTCTGACGGACACGTGACCCCGACTGATGAGCAGCTGAAGAGTTTTGTAGGAAGTGTCTGTCTGGGCAGTGTGGGTAGTATGATGGAAGAAGTGCGTCGCCTTTCCACAGCGAAGAGCTCATGATACAACGCTGAAGGGATCGGCTTTAGGAGATATGGGCTCAACAGATGTACAAAGATCTGAAAAGCATCCGAGATAGCAAGAGCACTTGCTGGGGCCCGGCTCGTGGACGACTTGCGTCAGCCTGCAGCGAGACCGCCGCGCCCGAGGAAGTGATATATGCATTTGACGACAATATGTTGTTCAGGTTGGTCGCCGAGGCGTGTGAACTTCAAGGCTGCACGGTTGATGGTGTGTATTTTTCTTCCCAGCAGTGCGCCCACCGTGGTGTTGATGGGGATATCAGATGTCTCCGAAACTTTCCGCTCCGAGGAGGAACTGGTCGCTTTCGCCGGAGCCATCGGTCCGGTTGCTGTCTACCGCGCAAGCAACGACTCATCGGTCAAAGCCAGGATGGAGTTGCGGCAGTCCATCGAAGACGCCCGGATGAGGTTTCCAGAGGCACTTGACATACTCGAGAACGGGGGCAGGAAGGACCTGTTTCGACGGCTGACTTCTGATGCGGCGCAGGAATGCGAAGAAGGATCCGATGCCACCGAACTTCGATCCGATCTCGGTCCACGGCCTCTGGAAGACTTGAACAATCGCGAACAAGGCTATATCACAGCCACGGAGGACCCTGAAAGTGAAACGCCCTCTTTGCTGTCTTTTGTACTCCACTGTTCTCCCTCGTAACGTAATCTGTGTAAACCACATCCATCTCTTTGTAGCCCGACATCTATTGTACTCATCACCCCGTTGTACATGCACCTTCTGAACCGGCGATCACCTTTCCATGCAGCTGAGTTGAGGGCGGCGACCCCGGAGGTGCATGTCCTGTTTATGACATACTGTAGTCTTCGCAGCTGTGACACCAAGCCATGAACCGACTGTGTCACATATTGACATCGCTTCTCACATCGACACATCAGCATCCGCACCCTCATCTGTAGCCGCATCGCGTCGGACCAGCTCCTTCACCTCCATGATCATCCTTCCAAGCCCCGCTTCCCTCCACCGCGCCAGCAGGGCAATCTCATCCCCGTGATCCCGCAGCAACGCCTCTACCTCCTCGGCCGGCCAATCCGGGAATCGCGCAGAAAGCTCAATGGCGAGTGGTGGTTGACCAGCTTCCTCTGCGTCGATTTCGTATTCTTGAGAGAAGCCTAATCAAGTTTGAGCGATTGGCGCATAGGCGTAGACAGGGGACCTACTCTTTGATTGAGCCAAATGCGCGAAAGTCTGATATGCCAGGGTGTGACGCAAGAGCTGTCGTTGCGCTTCGTCACTGCGGCCGGAAGTATTGGCAATGTCCTCCCAGCTACTCAGTCAGTGCCATGTTTCTCATACACAGGCTTGAAGTCACGCACTCGTCCCTGATGTAGACTCGGCGCCAGATCGACAGTATGGCGACTTGCCTACGGCCAGCTGGAAGAGTCTGCCTCATCAGTTTACTGTCAACGCACACCTGCTCGAGAAAGACTGACGGTGTCGCGATATAGCTTCTCAAGAGCAATGACTGGATCTCGCGATGTCTGCGCCGCCGACGCCTTGAGCGTGAGGACATCTATGAGGCCCTCGGTGTCGAGCGCATAGCCGTCCACAAGCTGTTGAGCCAGATCGACGAGGATTTGCCGGAACTTCGGACGCTCATCAAGGCCCGGTGTCTGCTTCTCGGCGTACTCCTCCATCGATGGTAGAGAGCCGCGACGAGCCGAAACGGCAGCGATGAGCGTATCCCGCAGATCACTCTGGGTCTTGATATCATCAAGCTCATCATCAAGATCTGTGTCATCAGTGCCTAGGTCAATCCGACACGACAAACGGCGAAGTGGACTCACCTTCCAGCAAGTCTCTGCGTTTTGTCTGAGGACCGAGTGATTTGCGCTCTACTACAGCCGCAAGTTTGCCTATGCTACTGAGAAGCTAAATGTTCAGCATCACAATCACATTCCCACAGTCCTCCAAAGTTTTCGAAGTACTAACATGCTTTTGCGACAAATCGGCCTCTATGCGATCGACGTCCAACAGGTCCGCTGCAGCATCGCCATAGCGACGACAGGCGAGATGATGTAGCCATGCTAATTCGGGGTATGATCGGGTGCCAAAGAACTTGGTCACCAGCGCGGCATACACCTTGTCCTGACCCAACAGCGCGTGACGATGATCTGAAATGTCAGCATCGTGAGTATCATGGATGAAGATAGTACAGATACTCACTGTTGTCGATGTACCACTGGTACAGCACGAAAGCGAACTCCTCGCCGTAAAGCTCGATGTACTTCTGTACCTCCGTGGCGCCGCGGCCCGCCGTGGCGTGATGGCACAGCCAGACCAGTGTCTCCCAGTCCTGATGATGTTCCGCCAGGTTGTATGCATTCGCTATCCGATCGATGTCGACTGCCTCAAATCAGCTGTGCCCCGACAAAAGTGGCGAGCCAAGCCTACCCAGTGGACGGATAATGCGAGGACGCAAGTTGACCCATCGGTCACCGATAGCAATCGCATCTTGTGCGCTGCCTTCACCATCTATCTGTCTGCTGGACGAGTCAGCTTCGCCAGACGAAGATGACACATACGTAGGACTTACGTCGACACGTATCGCACTCGATCCTCCATATTACTGCAGAGCGATGCGCCCAGATACGTCATTTGATCCTTTAACCGTTCCTGCTTGACCTGCTCGAGGTATAATCTCTCGTCCGATCCCTCAACAGGTCGCTCGTCGATGACCGAACCAAGCTCGCGTGAGCGGTCCTGAATCAGGCGTTCGGTGGTGATGAAAAGAGTCTCGATATTGTCGAGGAAGGAGTTCTGTGATGTCCATAGCTCAATTGCTGGTCGAGCGCGATCGACGTCGTACAGCTCGTGCTCGTCTTCTCGAAGTCTTGCCGACTCGCGAAGTACGCGCTGGTGGATGAGCATAACACGATCGGGAGACGCGATGGGAAATTCAACGACTCACGAGGAAGATGGTGTTGACTTCGATCGTCCAGTCGGTCTTTTCAATCCGCTCGTCGATCGTAGCGGCTCGATAGGTCGCAAAGACCAGATCAAGCACCTTGTCCAGATTCTGGACCTAAGATCGTGTGGTGAGCCGGCATTCTACGCCTGACTCGACTGATCAAGCTCACCTGTGTGCGGAAGAACAGACGGATGACATCTTCCGAATTGGCGGTTTGACGAGCAGACATGTATGCTCTGACCGAATCGGAGAGCAGAGACCCAGATGACCTGGTGTTGATTTTACTAAACTCATTGTATCAGTGATCGCTTCAAAGACAGCTGTAGCTTGGCGGCTCACTCCATTAGACGATCCTGATGATCCCAAAGCTCGATAGCAGCTTGCGCCTTCTCTGCATTCCGCTGTAGACGTCTTCGGTTCGATTGCGTGACCTACACGGTCGTCAGAATGGCATGGCCTGATGAGGTACACGTACCCTGCTCATCAAACCATTATCATGAACGAATGACATGAGTTTCCGCAAACGCTTGGCTCTATCGGCCAGTTGAGCTTTCAACTCGTACAAGGCTGGCATGTACCGGGACTCTGAGAGTCATGAGCGTGCTGCCTTAGCTCTGAGATTCCGCTGACTTACCGGATGAGACAATCTCGTCCGAGACATACTGCATCGCTTCGCCAAGATCGCCTTGGGCATCACCGGCGATCGAGAAGGCCAGAGGATTCTGCGAACTTTAGCGGGGAGCGAACGTGTGAGGAGTAGCTTCACGAACCTCCGGACGATCACCAAAGAACACAGCCTGTTCCAGCTTTGATCTCAGGGTATTTGTAGACGTCTCTTCCAGCGATCTGACACGTCAGCTGATTATTTCTGGACTCAGGGCAGGAGACTCACTCTGCCTCGGTGCGGGTTGAGACGTCAAATGCCTCGATCGACATCAGACCACCGAATGCAGGAAGAAGGACCAGAGAGGGCTGATTTGGCTGACGTTTGGCGGTATGGCGACAACCGAAACCGATGAATGCGTTGTCGTCCTTGAGCTGTACGACATCTTCGTAAGGCATGTCTACCGCCTGTCAGCCTGGGAATAGCTGACTGAAGGTGTGGGCGGGAACCTACTTGGAGAGAAGGAGAGAAGGACGAGCGCTGAGGAGAAACGGACGTATGCCATGGGGCTGCCGACAGGTAGCAGTAGTCTAGGCATTGAGGCTTGGGATGTCGCAGTCTGTGCTTGTCAACGATGACAGGCAGCACGATATCAGTAGAATAGCACGTACCGGGATATAGGCCATATCAATGAAGCGCGCGACGGTCATGCTACCTGATCGCCCTCCCACATCCAGCAAGGCCACACCAAAGGACTTGGCGGTGTTTGGCGCGGATGACGAGGCAGCCTGACTTTCTGTGTATCCGACCAAGGCAGCAAGCTGATTTTCGCCCGCGTAAGCGATGTCGTTGATTTCCAGCAGGACTTGGGATCGTTTCCACTCGTCCCCAAAGACGCCTTCTCCAATTATATCCACCAGATCGTACTCCTGGACCAGCTACGACCATCAGTAACGTGATAATTTCAATCAAATTATGAAGCTTACCTTCTGACTATCCTGGGTGACGGACCACTTTTGCATCATACGCCATGCCATGAGGAAAGCGGTCGAGCCATTTGCAGCGACAGACACGATCCCGTTCCTGTCATCGTCGTTGCTGAACAGAACAGGAGTAGCCCGGCTAAACATGCCGCGCGATATCGTGAACGGTGTGACTGCTGGCGTGGCGCGTCCTGCCGAGACAGAGATGGTCAAGCGGAAAGCTAGCGACTTGCGAGTGGTGACGAGGAAGCTGGTACCCTTGCAATCCTTGTCAGCATTTCCTGTCAATGGTGTTTGAAGGACTCACGTCCAGCTTCCATAGCCTATCGACAAAGTCGTCCTGCTCAAGCTCGATGACAGCTTCTTGATATCGATCCGTGTTACCCAGTCCTAAACTTATGTTCTCCCACGTCCGAACGTCTCCATCTGGAGTTACAAGTACCACTCCAGGCTCAGAGCCGGAGCTGGTAAAGAAGTCGCCCAATACCGGGTCAGGGGAAGGCGAGTACGTCGATTGAACAGATCCGGAAGGAAAAGTGTAACAGGTTGGAGAGGCATTCGTCCGCTATTTTGCTTAGCTTGGTTCAGCAGACCGGCTTCGCGAGCTCACCTTCACAAAGTTCCATGCCTTGCATCCAGCTGAAGTCGAGACGAGTGCGTAGCCATGATCATTGTCCACCACCCCAGTGACCAGCTCTGGATTACCATCTGACGTGTAAGAATCCCAAGACTCCATGTCATTGTGTCACGGCCTACCTAGACTCTTGATGATCCCATTGACCTCCTTCGGCAAACCACCCAAGGAGCTGATAACCCGCCGATCATCCCTGCTCCAGCTGATTTTGTCGTATCCCTCGACTTCTCTCGCCGTGCGGACAGTCTCAGCCACGGAAGAAGCCGTCGGTGAGTCCTCTCGACGTAAATGTGCGAGACGGTTGGACCGGGCAGTCGAAGGTGGAGGTATGACCTCTCGGTCCCGTTCTGCGAGGACTGACGGTGTTCTCGGAGCTCGAGATACACCTCGGCGGGGTGTCCCTTTGATCGGTCGAGCTGGAGACGAGAACATGGCCCGTCGTACCGTACGTATAGGCTGGATGGGAAGTCAACGTGACGTCGCACTGTTGATTTTGACTTTTGGTACAGCTGTAAGACGGGATCAATTCACGAATCAACTTGCTGTTAGCTGCATATGCCTGTTCTACTTCCTCGCTATTGCATACTTACGTGACAATATCAAGACGACATGACGGAAAGCAAAGGCGCAGCGGTAAGCTCAGCCTTTTTTCGAATCTGAGCGGAGACAATTGACGAGAACAGCCCCCTGAGCGCAAGAAATGGGACAAGAGCGAGTGGGAGGCCAAAGCCAAAGAGAAGGACAAGATGTATGCCGACCGAGCGAAAGAGGCCGAAGCAGCAATGAAGGAGGGTCAGTCAACTCCCTCGACCAGTCCGATCTTTGGTCCACAGCTGATCATGTGTAGGGAGGAAACCGAAGTTTCAAGATGATAACGATAAACCCAGACCGAAGAGGGAGATGGAGGATCGGAATACCCTCAACCTCAACCAGAACGTCGGCAAAACGCAGATTGTTCAGACGTCCACATCGGGTAAAGGACCAAAAGGTCCTGGCTTCTACGTGAGTCGACTTCACTGTACAGGTGATACGGTGGGTTGGGGACATTGCTGAATGAGACAGTGTGAGGTGTGTAATCGGACTTTGAAAGATTCGATATCGTACCTAGACCACCTGAACTCGGGATACCGTATGCCATTCCCTATCCTCATAGCCAAAGATGTACGCGTGACTGACCGTCGCAGATCTACGGCAATTGGGCCAGACAACACGTACGACCCGATCAACACTTGGTCAAGTCAGAGCGCGTATAGCCAAACTCCGCGAAGAGACCAAACACAAGACGACAGCTGCGAATTACGACTTCAAGTCCCGTCTAGCCAAAGTCAAAGATGCCGAGCGGGCGGAGAAGGAAGCCCGGAAAGAAGACAGGAAGCGAAAGAGAGAAGAAAGGCGGCGTGCCGAAGCCGGGGAGCAGGCCGAGTCGATGGACGTGGAGATGGAGCAGATGATGGGCTTTGGTGGTTTCGGGGGCGGGAAGCGCAGATGATAAGATCTGTTCAAGGTGGGGCGCAATCCGAAGACCTGTTGTAAGAGTAAGAGACTACCGATGCATCGCTATTATGTATACAAATATGGAATAGTTCTGGGAGATATCGTGTCTGACAAATGGAATACAGTCTATTTGGTGCTTCACACCAGGTCCTCACGCCGTCGTATCCGCCTGCCGTATTGTCCGTGATTGATTGTACGCCGAAGCTTACTCTTGACCGAAACCAAGGGTCTCCTCGACACTGGATGGTCAGTTTATGTCCTCGCCATCGTCTCAAGCGACTTGAGATGAGACTCACGCAATGGTCAATTTCTGCTCGAGAGCTTCATAGGTCTTATAGGCGGGCAGATCGATACGGTTGAAACAGGTGTGTGACTTGGGCAGCTGAGTGACCTCGCCAGCCTTTTCGATGGTGAAGCGACGGGGACCGTCGGATCCCTGCAGGTCCTTGAAGCCGTTGACTGGGATACGCGAGGTACCGGTAGTGAATTGCAGCAGACGCGACTGCGATATCAGCTTGTGATCAAGCTGGCTCAAGGGCGGTTCAGCTTACCTTCCTCTCCGCGGGCCATGCCTTGACGATCTTCCAGAACCACTCGACCACCTCGTCGGACGGGTTGCTGATGATCAGCATCCGTGAGAACTTCTATCGAGTAGGCCACTCACTATCCTCGGTAGTCGGTGTGCTTCTGCCAGTCGTCGACGTCAATCTCGGACATACCACCAATGAGCAACTCCAGCTCTCGCTCGTCAAACACGTTGATGAGCTCTTGCGGGATGAGCTCGTTGAAACCAGACATGAAAGCGTCGAACTGCTCGTGAACTCGTCGAGAGATTCGGTACTCGGTGACGAGGCTGGTCAGAGGGTCAGCGGAGCACTTACAAAAGTCCTCGCAGGACTCACTCGACGTAGTCCTTCTTGTTCTCCTCGGTGACTTCGATATCCCTTCCGCCCTCCTTCAAGTCGACTGTAACGAGCTCTCCAAAGTGTTCTTCCGAAATCGAGAACGTGTCTTCGATGACGTCGGTGATGTCGTTGTCCAACATCCAAGACAAACCACGGTGCAGTCCAGAATCTACACTTTCCAAATCGGTCAGAGTGATCTTCTTCTTCAGGATCATCTTATAGAACGAGACAATGAAGTAGGCGTCGAGGAAACGTCGGTGGAAGATACCAAGACCGACGACTCGACCGATAAACTTGAAGTAGTTCAAGTGCTCGGGGTTGACACCCGAGTTGGGATTGATCTGGAGCGTGTAGTTGTCGTGCGCGGAATACTCGAACAGACAGTAGAAAGGGTTGAACATCTCGTGCGAAAGCAGGAAGAAGAATTCTCTGATTGATTGTCAGCTGCAACTCGCCAAAAGCTACTATTAGCTTACCGAGAGAGACCTCCGTAATCCAGACCATCTTCTCCCTCGAACTTGATCATCAACCTCTTCTTCAAGTCGTTCGGGCTCTGTCGCATAATCTCGGTGTACGACCCCTCAAAGATGTTGTCTCGCGACACTTTGACGTGGCATTGACCGGTGTTTGATCGAAGAGCAGGTTGCGATCGGAAGTAGATGAGCTTCCTCCTGAAGTCTCGCTTGTACTGCGGTACGTTCTGGTCGAGCGAAGAAGGCAGTCGCGGGTCGTCCCATGTCGTAGTCTTTGTGTTGTGGTCGACAAAGTATACACGGGCGGTGGAGGTGAGACGCATCTCCCATCCGGAAGGCAGAGGTCCAAGCTGCGAGACGGCTTGGGGCTGGACCGACATGTTGCCCTGTCCGGGAGCGATGACTCGCAGAAGCTGTTGGCGACGAGGGTCGACCCAGGTGGTGGTTCGAGTGTTGTGGTCGACGAAGTAAGGTCGACCCTCGGGGGTGAATCGCTGCTCCCATCCAGCGGGTAGGGGGCCGGATCCAGCAGTCGTGACGTTGCTGCCGGAGACCGGGACGTTGGCGCCGGCACCGCCGGTCGGGGTTGAAGTACCGCCGTTCTGACCGTGCGAAGGAGGGTTCGTCTCGAGCATGTCATCGGCCAATGTTCGCTGGTTGTGCCTAGCTCGGGCCTGGACGGTAGTGTCGGCTTGCGTGGCCGAGTTGTTCACGGCATTGTCGCTTGGCCTGTTCCAAGTAGTCGTGCGGGTGTTGTGGTCGACATAGTATTGACGGCCCAGGTGATCGATTCGTCGCTCCCATCCATCCGGCAAGGGACCGAGCTGATCGGAGTGCGAGTCGAACTGGTGGCCGGGAGCGTTGCTGGAGCCCGTCTGACCCGTGGAAGCAGCTTGAGTGGTAGGGTTGACAGAAGGTGCACCGCCATTGGCAGCAGCGTTCGCATTGGCGCTGATAGGCTGAGGAACAGCGGCAGATGGCGGAGCGACAGTAGGTGTTTGGCCATCAGCCAAAGCGGAGGCGGTCTCGGCCTCGGATCGAGCAGCACCGCCGGCAGAGACATTTGGCGAGGAAGCGTTGGTGGAGGAGCCTACGCCTGCGGTGTTGCCGGTGGAAGATCCGCCAGCGGCAGCAGGTCCATTGGTCTGGGTCGAAAGGTAGACGATCAATTTTCCTTGCACGTTCATGCCATCCGATCCCTTCTTCAGCTCTCGAGTGAGCATCTCTGCGATTGTCAGTGGGAGTCTCACACATCGATGAGCATCTAGACCTACCCTGCCCGCCGAGCTCAAGGTCGATGACATCGGAGACCTTGACATTGATGACACCCAAGAAACCCTGGTCAGTCTGCCGAGTCAGCACATGTATGCTTGTAACTTGCAAAGCGATGCACTTACCTTTCTCTTGAACTTCCTCTGGTCAAAGATCTGAACGGCGACGACGGACGAGTCTTTGACGGTGCTGTTCCAAGTCAGTGGAAGAAGGTGATTATGCCAAGCACAGGACGACGCACATGTCAAAGTTCCTAAGATCATCAGCATCAATCCGATCGAGAGCGATAAGAACAAGACGGTGTTCCTTGATGAAGGGAGATGCAATGAGATGGACTGGGGGGATGAGACACTCACTCATTCCAGTATGGGTTGAGGGTACGCTTGATGACGGATGTCGTGTGAATTTGTTCCCCGTCCACGGAAACGATGGCGAAAGGGTCCGGGACTCGGAGGATGTCGCGCTTGATCAAAGAGTCGGCAGCGACGACTGCAGAGCGGTGCGATGGGGAACAGGTAGAAGTGAGACAGTCATGAGGAATGAATAGATCGTCGGAGAGATGTTTGGAAAGAAGATAGCGTGGTAAGCGAGGCATCCAAAAGTCATTCGCGCAAAAACTACTACTCACTGGTGATTCGCACCTTGCGCGACCTGTCGAATGGTGTATCGATATCCATAGCGTAGGGGTTCATGGCGAGTAGGTAACGACGGAAGAGACGTGAAGGCGGAAGCGATGGTTCAAAGAAGAGAAGGGTTGATCAGCGGGATACTTCCAAAATTACAAAGGAAAGGCAGGACCCCCTCCCTCGGCCGTGTGGTCGGAAACTTACGAGTTTGCGCGGGTTTGTTGTACCATCTTGGTTCAAGGGTGATGTTGTCCACTTGAACCTGCTATGTGAAGAGGAGCGCCCAGACGGATGGCTAGTTGGATGGTAGTGATGTCTATAGAGAGTGAGAATATTAACGTAGACGAACCACGAAGGTGGTGAAGGTGATGATGATGATGCTGTGATGAGTAAGTCGAAGGAAGCGCTGTTGCCGTGCGGAACGAGGCAAAATGGCAGAATAGGCAGAAAGGGCGAAAACGAGCCTCGTTTCAGGGCAGAAGAGACAGGGGAATAGCGGTCACCGTGATGTGGCATTCTAACGCCACCTTGTCTCCGCTCACTCAATTCATACTCTACTACGAGTAAGTTACGGTACAACACTGCATACCCCAAGCTACTTCATTCTACAAGAGCGTCATCATCATCAGTAGACCCAAAATACACTATGCGCCATATGGCTAATCGAGCTACTACGATACCGCATCAATGCGGTATTTTACGCCTTCTTCGGTCTACCGGGCTTCTTCTTGACTTGTGGAGTGGCATCCGATTCGGCCGGTCCGGTCGATCTACGCTTCTTCGCCTTCTTGGACGGAGCGGGCGTCTGATCCGCGTTGGGAGAATCCATTTCGTTGTTGTGCAGGACTTCTCTTGATTGCGAAAAGAACACTTCGGCTTCGACCTCGCTGATGTTGGAGAATCCGTATCGATTGCCTAACAGAGCTCAGCAGGGAGGACATGAAATTGAAAGGACAAGAGACGCACCTCTGGGTACAAAGAACATGCCGCCCGGACCGACGGTAAAGACAGAGCGATGAATCGTGACTTCGAGTCCACCTTTGATAACACAGAAGCTCTATGATCAAGTCAGCTCAGAAACCTCAAACACTTGTGTCTACGGCATCGTGGCCAACTCACGAAAGCGTTGTCCTTGGCTGACTTGACGGGCTTGCCCTTCCCGACCGATATCCGAATGATGCCAGAGGCAGTAAAAGTCTTCTCGCCAAACACCTTTTGGTACCAGAACACGTCGTGCTCGACCGCTTTTGCGTTGGATCCGTCTTTTCGGGCTTTCGGCGTGACTCTACGTGGCTCAAGCTTGTGACGAGGCATCGCGACGACTGAAAGCAAGGCGGTCAGCTCCGACCACATCACACAAGGTTTCAAGACTCACCCCACTCCAATTCCTCCGGGTCTTCCGGCTCTCCGTCCGGTCCAAGCGTCGGTTCGGGGTTGTAAGCAGCGACGATACCCTTGGTGTGCGTGTCGTCGTCGCAGCCCGTTCCATCATCGAGACCCGGTTCAGGCGAGCGGGTCTTGGAGTGAGCGGCGCTCCTGCCTCGTCCTGTTGCGTTCTTTCGCGCGCCCAGAGGTTTCGGTTCCTCTTGAGGCGCTCTGACGACTTCGGCAATCTCGGCGAGGTATTGGCCACGTTTGAAGACAACTCGGTCACCGTCCCACCAATTCAACGGCGCCATGTGACGTCGACCAGAGCTAGTCCTGAAATCGCCCTTGTACTGGGTATCCCTATTTGCTGGACAAGTGTCAGCTGGTTTTGCTGTGCCATTGAGGAAGAAAGCCTGCCGTGCTCAACTCACCTGGACCAATGTTGGATATCCTCTTAGACTGCATTTGCCGCTCGGCAGTCGTCTTGCGCGGCCGCCCTTGTGCCTTTTTCTTGGTGACAGTAGCTGTCTGCCTTTCGACCGCGGTCTCTTCGCCGGATCCGTCGCTCTGCGGAACTCCTTCATCCTCCTGTACTTCAAGCTGCTCTTCCTCTTCTTCTTCTTCTTCCTCCTCCTCTTCTTCCTCCACCTCCTCTTCCTCCTCTTCATTGTCGCCGCCATTTGCGTCTAAGCCTTGATCGTCATTGTCATAATCCATCCCTTGATCGTACCCGCCCAGATCAGCCGAGGCGTCTGGGAAGTCTTCGGTCTCATCTTCCAAGTTGGTTTGGCGGCTCGCCGCGCTTTTGCGGTTGCCCTGCCTGATTGTCTCAGTCGACTCATCTTCTTCGTCGCCATTCCCGTTCGGACCAGACTTTCGTGCCATAGATCTGCGCGTCCTCGGTGACTCTGAAGGTGTTCGACGAGTGTCGACATCGTCATCACCGAGCAGCAAGCTGTCGTCTGCCAAGTCGTCGTCACCAAGTGGTGATTGGAGATTGGTGCCGCTAGTCAATCGACGGGATGTGCGCGGACTGCTTGCCAGGGCGGACTTGCGCTTCGAAGCTGACTTGGAGACCGAGGGTGAAGGGAGGTCGTCATAATTGGTGTTAGGTGTAGCGGGACCAAGCTGCGATCGCCGTGGCAGGGGTACGTTTGCGGGATCTGATATTTGATCAGCTCATCTACCCGTCTTGCGTCGCATCGTGAAGACTCACGAGAGTTGCCGAAGAAAGTGGTGTCTCCGACTACACCGTCAGCTCAGCCTTGACAACGGGTCGAGGAAACTCGCTATCATCGTCCATTCCCATTCCCATATCTTCGTCATCGCTTGCGTCCACCTGACTCATCCGGCCCAATGTCTGCCTCCTCGTCGTGCCGACACTACTAGGAGCAACGCTTACTGCACCCAAGGTCGTTCGTCGGGAGATCGTACCCGTCACACTGGCCGTTGGAGACCTCATGAACGCCCGTGGGTCCTCAAATCCATCATCGTCAAGCGGGACATCCGTAGGCATAGGTCTGCCAGATTGTCTTTGTCATTCGTCAGCTGTCATCTTGTCTAAAACAGGCTCATGTGCGTCATAGACGATGAAAGCACTTACGTTCCCCGGTGTCGCGGATCATCGTTGAACATGATATATTTCTCCGTTCCTTCACGTGTGCGCCCAGGCGTGCGGCCCGGTGTACGAGACCCCGCCATCGTGTCCTGTTGAATCTGGCTATCGCTGTGTCCTTAGATGTCTGTCTGTGATACCGCTGTCGATGTGTAGGTGTATACAAGTAGTCAAGATGATAAGTTGAGTAGAGCGTCACCCCGGGTTGGTTGATGTTTACTTCATTTCAGCGCGTTGTGCTCACGTGGCCGATCGTGCCTGAGATCGTTTTGCTGCCAGTACTACCCCGGTAAGTCGTTGCTTGCACTTATGCATTGGACAAGGTATGTAGACTTATACAAACAGCGTGATCGAGTCCACTACATGCTCGGAATCACAGTACCCAAGCAGCTCCTCGATGTGAGAACTGCAATCATCGATTAGCTCCGGCTTGAAGATCATCTATCTACACGAGCAACTCACCTCTTCATCCCTTTTATCCGGTCAATCTCGACCGAGTTGTAGTGTGACAGTCCTTTTCCAATCTCGACTTCCTCCCACTCATCATCCGCATCCAATACCCTTCCACCATCGTTGGTCGCTTGGACCGTTTGTGTTTCGTGAACAACCTTGAGTTCTTGACCCAAGCTGGAATTGAGCGAAGTGGCCGATATCCGTTCTGTGATGGCCTGGATTGCTGGACTGGGCGGTACACTCCGCGATAGAGGCTCGAGGGATGCGACTGAGGAAGTCATGGATGCTGCAGGTTTGATAGTTGGCGTGCCAGGCTCCGGGTTGGTCTCGGGAGAAGATGAAGGCGAGATGTGGTTGATTGAGGGAGTTTGGAGGTGGCGCAGTGAAGGCGAGACAAGGGATGTAGGCGCGCTCTCCGCACCTGTGTCGGTATCGGACGTTTGACCGATACTGTCGTGTATCGCTCGATGAGCTCGAACAGGCTTACGACGGCGACGGACGACCAGCCTGACCCCTTGGTGTGAGGCGAAGACACCTTCGACTCGGACCACACCAGCGGGTAGTAGGCGACCTCCAGACTCTTTGCGAGTGATGGCTCGGTGTGCACCCTCATCCAGACTAGTCATCAGTCGCATGCTCCAAGCGAAAGATGGTCGTGACTCACACAACGGTGCCTGCCGTGTGCAAACCATGCGCGATCCACCATTTCCGGCTGTCAAGTCAGCTGCCGTCCTTCGGGCGATGACATCTGGAGAGACTGACTCGTTCATGGCTGACTCTCTGCGAAGGAACCGCGTGCACAACGGCCCCTCTTCCAATCTTGGCGTCTCGCTCACTTCCCTACTTGGTCCAACACCATTCTCGATCACAGCGAAGATGTCGTGCACTTTCTCGGAGTGCATGATGACCGTTGTCACACCCGCAGCTGTTGCCAATTCTGCCGCAATCAATTTCGTCGACATGCCTCCTGTTCCCAACGACGTGCCAAGCGTAGCGGTCGATACTGAACCCCGTGTCAGCACAGAGCAAAGGCCTGTCTGCGAGAGTTGATGATTGCTTACCTTGTCGCTTGACCTTTTCGATATCACGGACGACCCGGACGGGCTTCGCGTCTGGGTTGTTCCGTGGGTTGTCGGTGTACAGACATTGAACATCGGTGAGCAAGAAGAGGTAGTCGGCATGCACGACCGCGGATGAGATAGCCGACAGTGTATCGTTGTCGCCGAACTTGATTTCCTGTGATAGTCAGATCTGGTCCCCCCGAGTTCACACGGTAGACACAACCGCACCGAGACAGACACCGTATCGTTCTCGTTTACGATAGGAACGACGCCCATAGATAGGAGCTCCGAGAATGTGTTTTGAGCGTTGAGGTATCTCGTCCGCTATACCCTTTCAGCTTCATCTCACTCATTGATGATTGCCGAGAACAAGCGGGACATACGTCTGAGATGTCCATCCTAGTCAAGAGGATCTGAGCGATAGGCTGATCCAATTGACTAAACAGCTGATCCCAAAGCGTGATAAGCTTTCCCTGTCCTATTGCTGCCAGAGCTTGTTTCCTGCTCAATCCTTTCCCCCGCTCTTTCATCTTCATATGCTTCATCCCCACTCCGATAGCTCCGGACGAGCATATTACCACTCGATGACCTAATTCACGGAGTTTCACAACTGTTTCGACGATGGACGAGAGGAGCTGGAGATGTAGCGGAAAGGGGTAGCTCGGAGTAACGATTGAGGAGGTTCCTATAGTCTTGTCAGTGCGCATGCAAGGAGTGGAGAGCGCTGATTACTGACCGAGCTTGATGACTATCGTCAATGGCTTGGGCGCGGATTTGGCCTGCTGGTTTCAGCCAGCCGACTCGAGCTTCTTGTGAAGCTACTTACCGTCATGCTGAGCGGTCCGCGTCTATGGTACCGTCCCTTCTCCTGGTAATTCGCCGATATCTTTGTTTGTCTGGCCTCACCCAGTATGCGCTAGACCGCCGTAAGCCAGGTGTGATGCAGCGACAAGCGACCTTGTGAATAGATTGACCAACTTTTGAGTCGCATCTCAGCTCCGGGCTTGATTTCCGAACTTTGACCTGAGCCGTGCCTGAGCGTGAAACGCCATTCGCTTGGCCAACAATGGTGATCAACCGGTTGCTACACTCTCTGTCAATCATTACACTTTAAGCACCTGGGAGTCCGAAATCATCTGTACCTTGCTGCTGAATCTCTTTGCTTTGTGTCGGCTGGCCGCGAGCCCCTGTGAAGACCTCAAAATGTCGATGTCTCGAGGTCAAAGGGAGATGTAAGTGCTGAACACCTTGCGACAGCTGACAGCTGACCGGCAGCGAGAATGTCATGAGCATATACAACGGCAAGCCGGACGTTCTCACGGGTAAGTCAGAGCGAAAAGGGCCTTAGACTTGAGGATAGTGCGATGAGTGACTGACTGACTGGCAGCTATCGTCAAGCACCGCACGCATCATAGGGGGCAGCTCGGATACCTCTACATTACCGGAATCACCCTCAACGCAGTGACGATTGATATCCACCCTCCCCCGACCCACGACGAGCAGACTTTGACGCTGAAGATCGACCCGCCATTGGAGAACGAGCACGAGGCGAGGTCGAGATTGGGTGAATGGCGGGACAAGGCATTTGAGCATTTCGACGTTGTGAGCATTTCCCCTTGTTCCTCCATCTCCTGCGCTTTGAGCTCATCCTTCCCTTAGCCCGAGTACCCAGCTATAACCTACTTCTCCCCGCCTTCGCCGTTCCCTTATGCTCTGCCTTTGACTATAGCATTGGGCGTCCAGCTGTTTGCATTGTTCGGGCAAGGCTTTTACGCAGATACATTCCGGAGCAAGATTGCGGCTTGGGGTGGTACTGGTCTGCTGCCTGCTTCGGCAATCCTTTCCGGCTCAATAGTCAGTCTTCAACTTTACATCGTAGCCCTGACGCTGCTTGTGCTGACATCGATATCTAGCATCTGATGATTTACCCCATCTACATGTTCGTTAAGCTGCCACAACACCGCGTACCGCTCGGCGCAGCGGTAAGTCCCATGCTGCAGGATCCGACAAGGGTCTGACTGATGCGCCTTAGCTGCAATGGCTCCTCTGTATCTCAGTGGTGGGCATAGGCGGGCTCAACGAGTTCTGGAACTGCAGTGAGCAGGATTTATACCCTGACAAACGTGCCATGTCAGCTAGCCTGACGTCGGTAGTCGAGTACGAGAAGATCAGGCATATCTACTCTCGAACCGATGTTGGTCGACTACCCGCTCGAAACGCATCAAAGCCAACGACCAAGACGAAAACATCATGACGCCCGCCAGGGCATATGCACCACCTTGCATGTTGAGCAGTGATAAAAGATCGTGCCCGAGCAAGAATCTACTCGTACAGCACGTCCAGGAAGATTTCGGCTGCTTTGCCGATGACAAAGGGTCCCACACTTGTCTGACCCATTCCTGAGATGATCAGTCTGAGACTTCAACGAGGTTCAGACGGACGTACCGTATAGCGCGACCATCTGTCCTTCATCACCATCAGCCTTCTTCTTCGCAGCCTTCACCTCTTCTACTGCCTGAGCCAGATCTGCTAATAGCTTCTCCACCGACATGGCCGTCAATCGCTAAGAGAGATGTCAGATACTTGTCGACGAGAAATGCCAAACGAATGCTCACAGTAAAGGCCATGTGAAGTGCTGGTGGGTTCTGGAGGGCATTGAGATGCCATCCTCGCTTGCTCATACGGTCGCCGAGGGCGTAGACATTGAGTGTTCTCGACCCGAAAGCGACAACCGAGACTTTGGGATCGCCTAGAACGTATAGATCCTCAGGGAAGCGATGGCGTATCTCGGTAGCGAACACACGAGCCGCAGATACAATCGTCTGGCACGCTGTTGTGTACCCGCTGGTATGAGTCAGTGATGCGATCTCAACCTCGAGATGAAGATTCGAAGCTCACTCGGCACCGACGTGGTTCATGACGGCCCATGCTCCCGCTAGGATTGCTCCTGGTCTGGATCCAGCCATCGATGGAGAGGCGTAAACACCGCCGGCCCAATCGGTGATCACATAATATTGGAACCGCCTGAGCTCGGGTGATCGATACATGATGACCGAAGAGCCTGATTGTCAGTCGAGCTTTGATCGCAGCCTTATGGCCCTCACCTTTGGGACAGAATGCGTATTTGTGCTACAACGGGATCAGCGAAGCTCAATGAGGCTCGACATTTGTGCTTACGATGTCGCAACTGATGGCTGTGACGCCTTCTACCGCAAAGTCAAACGGCCCGACCTCGCCGGCGAAGCCAACTCGGTGGAGAAAAGGCATGATGAACGATCCCAAACAGCAGTCGACATGAAGACCAATGTTCTTGCGTTTGGCCAATTTGCCCAAAGCCGGGATGGGATCCTGGCAGTCCTCAGTATTCATACTGGAATGTAACACTTCGATCGACTCACCACTGCACCATCGGGGAAATTAGGTGCGGACCCGACAATCATGATGGTGTTGTCATTTCTGCCGATTAGTCAGTTTCACTACCGCCGACTGGACAGCGAGACTTACACTGCTCGAGCCATACGCCTGACATCGGCTTGTCGTGTCTTCTCGTCCACCGGCACCACATGCAATTTGATCTTGAAGTACTCGCAAGCCTTCCAAAATGCCGCGTGAGCAGAAGAAGGGATGACCCTTGTTGGTCAATACCTGTTCTTTCAAGTAAGTAAGATACAACCCACAATTCTGGCTCGGTGATGCCCTTTGTCTCTCTGGCCCAGTCTCGATGCGTCTTGACCGACATCAAGATCGACTCGGTCCCTCCCGACGTAGCTATCGATCAACCTCTACTCAAATTACGTGAAAGAGAAGGGTCGGCTCACTCGTCCCTGCGCCTTGCGGTCCATTGAAAAGGTCAAGACACATGCTGACAATCTCGGCTTCCATCTTGCGTACACCCGGGAAGACATCTGGATGTAGTGGATTCGATACCGTGAACTTTGCCATTGCCTCGTTGATGATTTCGGTCAGTTCCTGTCCGCCCTGCCAAGTTTAGCTTTGGTCCCAGACAGGGATAGCTGGCTTACATGATACACCGTTCCACTGACTCGACCATTATCGACGTCACCTCCCTCCAGCTTCTTGAGGTTCTTCCATTCTTCCTCCAACCAGGCTTTGTCTCTGCCCTTCTCCGGCAGGGAACGAACGGTTGTCAAGCTGATGCCGTCGGGGAAAGTTTTAGGCGCAACCTTGGCTGACAGGTCTCGTCGAAGGTCGGCCAGCTCGCTTTCGACTTTGCTTGAGACGAAGGGTAGGCGTAGAAAGATCCCAATGAGGTACTGTGAATCTTAGCACGACCTTACAACCGGTGTCTGCTGGATCGCTTACGTCTCGGGCAGCAGCATACATAGCCAGAACAGAACCAAACGGGCCTTTCGCCCAGAGCTCGTTCCATGCTGGCACTAGGTAATGTTTGAAGATCAATGCGATGACCAGCGCCTTGGCCACCGCAGTGTACGTCTGATCCAGCTCGGCTATCTGGAACTTGTATCTGTCGGAGAATTGACCGATATTTCTCGCGACGAGGTCGTATTGAGCGGTCACCTGCGGTGGCAAATGGCCGCGCCAGTCAAGTCCGAGGACGGCTTCTCGGATCCTATCGTTGATGTAGGTCCCGTACATTGTGGGCTGGAGGTCTCTAGGCGAAGGTTGCAGAAATCTTCTTGGAATCGGTTTGTCGCCTCCCAAACATCTGACGACCCGGCAACTACGGATGCCGCGGACAGACACGTGAGATGGCCGGTAGTGTGCCTGTCGGAAGTAGCCGATGTCACCGTCGACATGACGCGACCAGCGCTGCTGTTCACAACTATGAGCATCGCAACCCTTGGAATCATTGGGTCAGCGAGATGCCTGAGCTCCCTGGTGAGTCTAATTGAGCCGCAAAGATCTCAGAAGCGATGGTTGACTTCCCCTGTAGAAGTGGAAAGGGCTCGAAAGCTTATTGAGGAAGCTCTAAAAGGCTACAAGATTGCCAGTGTCGATGCTCTGGAAGACAAGATCGTGTTCACCGGTGGTACAGACCACAAGGAATTTGTGGGGCTCACCTGCAGATCTTGCAGAGGCACATCTGATACCCCCTCAGGCGAAAGAGGTGCAAGGTCGCACAATTCTAGGATGTGAGCGAAAAGGCAAGAAGTAAGCGATCTCGCGCTCTTGCCGGTGGGGAGTTCTGACGGGCGCTCAGCTTCTGGCTCCAGCTTTCCGGCAAAGGGCGAATCCCCGTTCTTCACTTTGGTATGACGGGCATGATCCAGGTGACTTGTCGCCAGGCTATTTTCGGCATCAAAGCGCTGATCATCGCAAGCTGAGAGGCCAAGAACCAACTTGGTACCGACGTCGGCCTAAGGAGTCGTCAAGTGAATGGCCTCCAAAAGTGAGTTTGGGAAGGAATCATAGCTAATCAGTCAGTTCTATAAGTTGTGAGACCGTCTTGGCCACCTGATAAGCGATTGCTTGCTGAGCGGACAGCACGCTGCGATGCGAACCACAGGCTGGCTCGGTAAGCGACGAGCCCCGAGACCTCGCCTTCATGGACGGTAAGTCCTGGCTACGAGTATTTTGACACATCGATGACTGGGTACTGATGTTGGGCAGCCCGTAGACTTGGTCGTATACGTCTTCTGCCGGATCCAGTACTCGAACAGAAACCTCTTTCAGCTTTAGGGTTCGACCCAATCTTGTCACACCCCTCTTTGGATGAGTTCAAAACACTGCTGGGCAAGAAGAAGGGTACCGTCAAGGGTATGATTATGGATCAATCCTTCAGTGCGGGTGTGGGCAACGTAGGTTTTGATCACAAAAGCTCCAGACGTGACCCAGCTGATAGGGCAGTGGGTGGCCGATGAGTGCGTCACCCAGCGACCGTAGCTGACCCGGCAGCTAATTTCGATAGGGTACTCTATCAAGCCCGTATACATCCGGCTTGTCCCACGAATCTTTTGTCGGAGCAGAATGTAATCGATCTCCACCGGCAGCTGCATGCCGTACCTACCAAAGCGGTCGAAGTCAACGCCGACTCCACTTTGTTTCCGGAAGACTGGTTGTTCCGATGGCGCTGGAGCAAAGGAAAGAAGCAGACTAAGGGCAAAAAGAAGGGCACCGAAGACGATGAGGAAGCGAGTCTCGGCGACCTCAAGCCGAAGGGCCTCGATTATCTGCCACTTGTCAGTGGATTTATCGATTTGACCGCGCTCGCTCATATATACAGCCCGACGGCAGGCCTGCCACCATCGACTTCCTGGAAGTGGGCGGTCGTACCTCGGCAATCGTGACCGAGTTGCAGAAGATGCCAGAGGGAGTGGACATCAAGCCAAAAGTCACTAAAGGCGGGAAGGGCGGGGGTAAGAAGAGAAAGGGCGAGAACAGCGACCCCGTGAGCACTGCATTGTGCAGGTCGATGGAGGTGGCTGAGTCGGATAGGAGACTCCTTCGGGCTCTGATCGAGACAGCGAGGTCGAGGAGAAGCCCAAAATCACGACCCCTCGCCAGAAAGCTGCGGTGGAACGTAAAGCCAAAGCGGACCAAGTCAAGACAGAAGCCTTATCACCCGTCAAGAAGGTACGTCGCCCTTGTCACTGTGACAGTGGCCACCTGACTGACCAAGGCTCCTTCCGCCAACCTCTTCGGCTCTTACATTGTGGCCTGTCTCGCGCACATACACACCCGTTCACCTGCTCGTATCCGAATTGGAACGAATTTTCGCATAGTAGGCCCGCAAGTCCAATGGAGGCCAGGCAGCAACTGGGTCACTCAAACGTCGAGGTCGTGGTGCCAGAGCGCGAGCCAAGCCGGAGCCCGAGTCGGAGGGATCGTCAGATCTATCAGACGTGCCCTGATCATGGCATCGCGGTGAATGCAGAGACTGAACCGATGTGTATCGCAGATCCATTCACCCTGATCAACCATTGGATTAGTAAGAGCGTCGCATCGGCTGACCTACTGTGCGGCTGGCTCACATTGCCACGGACATGAGCTCATAGCACGCAGAAGCTCCACCTCCACATGCACTAGACTCTTTCCTCTGACCTCGTGTCCGACATTACTCCGTGATAAACGCCACTAGACCCTTTGGGCTGAAATAATTCAGCAGGATGCTCGGCAGTGTGGGCAGTGAGGACTGAGGGTGAGCTTCAAAGATCTGTTGAACTAGCCGGGTAAATCACGGTATATCCCTTATGCCGTTGTACATTAATTTTGCAGGAACCGCTCTCGTCCGGTTCAATCCTCCACTTGGCGTCAGCTGACTCGTGAGGTGAGAATTTACCGCCAACGCGACCTGCTGATCTGAAGGGCGTAGGAAGATATGTATAAGGACGTTTGCATTGTATAAGCTGGCGTCTCTCTCACATACTGTACTCTTGAGTCTCGCTGTCTGACATTTTTGTCTCGACATCCAGACCCAGCAAAGTTCTGTCGACATGGCGACAGGAAACGATCGACGCGATCCCGATTCGCCCTCCACCACCTACAAAAGCAGTCTCCACACTCCCGGTGAACAAGATGACTTGCCAGAACTAACACTCGTCAACCCATGCTACGGTGCGCCAGCCCCGACCGCCGAGCTACAACCCTTCTCGAGTCGGCAAAGTCGAAATACGTACCAAGCGGACGCAGAGGGTTGGAACGCTGGGAACGAATGGCCAGCGATCGCCGAACAGCCTGGTGATGCTGAGAAGGGAGTTCCGCAGGATGGAGATCAAAGTCCGGATAGTGATGAGCCGGTCCTGTCTAAGTCGAGGATGTTCTTGATCGCCTCGGGCATGCTGTTGACATACTTTCTTGGTGTGAGTCTAGATCCAAGCTCTCTCGATTTACCGGATGTGCTTATACCCCACAGACCGCCTCGTCCGCTTCGGTGACACTCATGATTCCCGACATCGCTCGGAGTCTCGAGATTTCGGAGCTTGCGGCTCAATGGGTGGTCTCGGCATATTCGTTGGCTTACGGATGGTGAGCTTTACGGCCTGATATGACTCGATGCCAATTGATGACTCTCGCAGTGGCTTGCTGTTTGCCGGCAGAATGTCAGATCTCTTTGGTAGAAAGATGCTCTACCTAGTCGGTCTCGCCACATTCTGTGTATTCTCCATCCTTTCCGCTGTCGTCAAGGTGAGCTTCTCCTACGCATACAGAGCGGTGAAATGAGTGCTGATCACAACGCAGAACCGCATCGGCCTCTGCGTTCTACGGGCTATCTGCGGCCTCGGACTCGCGGTCGCATCGCCCGCTGGTTTCGGAATTGTTGGTGTGACCTTCAGAACCGAACCTGCGAGGACGATCGCTTTCGCCGCGTTCGGTCTGGGAGCACCGCTGGGAGCTGGGTGTGGTACTCTCATCGGAGGAGCGATCGCCGCCACGGGAAGGTGAGTGCGCAGTCATGTCAGCTTGTGATCCGAGCCTGATGCTCGTCCAGTCGTGGCTGGACGTATCTCTTCTACCTTCTCGCTGGAACTGCCGTCATCCCCATTGTTATCGGGATCTTCGTCATACCGAAGGATAAGCGATCTATCCGTAACGCTGACCAAGACCGCCGAATCGACTGGATCGGAGGGTTCATCGTCACCGCCGGATTATGTCTGTTCTGCTTCAGCTTGACCGAGAGTGGTATTGCCGAGCGAGGCTGGTCAACACCTTGTAGGTCTTCCTATCACTTGTTCCATGTTCTTTCCAATGCTGATCGTGGACAGACGTTCCCGCATTGCTGGTCGTGTCGATCGTCCTCCTGATTGTGTTTGGTTTCTGGGAGCGACACCTCGAGCGCAACACGACATTCCCACCAATCGCCAAGTTCTCCCTCTTCACGCGACACGGCTACAAAGTTACCATCACCGTCTTGTCGACCTTCTTCATCGTCATGTCGGTGTACGGTTACGTCTACCTCGTGACGATCTACTACCAGACATATCACGGTCTATCGGCTCTACAATGTGCTATCAGGATGTTACCTTGTACTATCGTCGGCATCATGGCTGCTGTGAGTGGAATCCCCCTTGTCGCCTGAGATCAGTGACGGGGCTGATGCTCTGTTGCAGGGTAGTGTCATGTGGTTGGGACCTAAATTCAGGGCGCCATTCCTCATCCTCATTGGCGTAGCACTCAGCAGTCTTGCACCCTTGCTTTTCGCTGTCGAGCCGAGCGGAACGATATACTGGGCTTGCCAATTCGTCTCGTTTGTCCTGCTACCGTGGGGTATCGACTTGTAAGTCAAGTATAGAGCTCACGACAAACTTTCCACAATTAATCTCGTAGTATGGTCTGCATCGGCAACGTCATGATCTCGAACCTGGTGGAAGAGTGAGTCGACACAGTCCGTCCTCCCTACGTAACTCCACTGACACTTGCAGAGAAGAACAGTCAGTCGGGGGAGCCGTCTTCCAGACCTCGATCCAGATCGGCGCTTCTATCGGTACATGTCTCGCCTCGCTTCTCTCAACAACGAGGGCAGAAGTCACTGGCGACCTTTTGCAAGGTCTAAAGGATGGATTCTGGATGATGACAGCCTTTGCATGGCTCGGTACGTTTGCGACAATCATCTTTGTTCCTAAGGGAACACGGCTCACCTGCTCAGTCCTGATCGTCATCGTTCTCGGTCTGCGTAAAGTCGGACTCGCAAGAGATGTCCGAGGGACCGGAACCGCCAAGCATGCTGCCGCTGGACCTCACTGATCGCCTCGCGCTGTGACTTTGGGACGGAGGTGGATGGGAAACATAGATCACTTAGAGCCTTTTAATCATAGGACACTGCCTTCCTGTATGTACCTCTATATGTGTACACCTGTCCGGCAGTTGTGGGCGAGGAAGATCGCCAAAGGGAGATGTCCGTGCGTCCACGGGCAAGGCCGCATTCGTTTCCGTTTCTCTTCCTTCTCCTCTTCTTCATATATCCTCGTCTCCAACATCCATTTCGTGCCAATCACCTCCCTTTGTACACCTCGGTTACTCATTAAGCTGATATCACTGATCATCAAACACCGTCACGATGTCGAAACGAGGCTTGTCTCTCGAGGAAAAGAAGGCAAAGAGTGAGTCGTAGACCCCGCCAACTCGCCGCGATAGCTTACGAGGTCGCAGTGCTCGAGATCTTTCACGAGAACGTGGGTCTTGCCTGAGCCTTGCTTGGACATACCTGAGCGTTCAGAGCGAGTTCTTCACCTTGAAAGAGATGGAGAAGCTTGCCCCGAGTGAGTCCAGCTCGTCGATTTTCAAGGCTGATTCGTCCAGAGCTTAAGGGGATTGGTTAGTCAGCTGTCGTGGTTGCTGTCGTCTCCACAGCTGAAGGAGGCTCAGTCCTGCCTACGGTCAAAGATGTCCTGAACGACCTGGTCAGCGACGGTCTGGTCCAATGCGACAAGATGTGAGTCTGACTGATCTATCGAGGCGGAATGATATCAGCTGAATATGTAGCGGGACAGGCAACTGTGAGCTTACATGTCAATGGGCGGGAGAAGCTGAGAGGTAGACTACTGGTCCTTCCCCTCAGCTGCGGGCGCGGCGGTAAGCTGTTTCAGCTAACAGGGCTGACAGGACCAGAAACAGAACGCCCTCGATAAGGCCCAAGGCGAGCTCGACTCGGTCAACGCCAAATTCGCGGAAGCCAACCAAGCTCTCAAGGAAGCTCAGAAGGGAAGGGAAGATACTGTAGGCTACCGGCGCCATGCACCAGGCTGAGAGTCCCAGCCTGACCGAAGGAGGCTCCTCGAAAGCTTGAGGGAGCAGCAACAACTGTCGCAGTCGCTCAAAGCGGAATTGGCGGCGTTCGGAGCGGCTGATCCGGTGAAGTATGAGCGAAAGAAGGACGCTGTGAGGGTCGCTAAAGAGGCGGCGCAGAGATGGACCGGTATGTTAGGCTAAATTGGGTCAAAGCAATCCTGACATTAGCTGACGACTCGAGACAATACCCTCATCCTGATGCAATTCGCCCAATCTGTGGGTGCGGAAGAAGGGCAATTGAGGGAGATGCTGGGCATCGGTAAGTCGCCTGCGTTTCCACGCCATTGAGAGTTTGAGGCTGAATCGCAGACGACACCTGGGATGACTTGCCATTGTAGTGAAGGGCTGCTGAGATGCCCGTCAATGGCGGGCAGCGATGCGATGCGATTTCATGCGAGTCAAGACCATTTGTTTCGTTCTGTGGTACATACACGTTGACATTGCCTCTCTATCGTTCGATCCGGAACCCAGAGGAGATACGTCTAGAAGTAGCCGGGTCGGAAGAGCGCTGAGATCGACTCTCTGCAAGAATGTCAACCAACAGAGCAATAATGACGATTGCGAATTCAGACTTACCCGTTGTGCGTCCGGCGAATACTCTCGGCAATGATGGGAGCGATGTCGACCGTCTCCAAAGCTCCGTCGCAAGCCTCGACCCGTTCTGTCTGATCGATGGAGTTGGTGACCTGTACCGTCAGCTCCTGATTCAAGAGTAATCAACTTCGATAGCTTACAATCAGCTTCTCCACCGGCAGACCCTTGAGATTCTCCATGGTGGTCTCGCTCAATAGGCCTAATCCGTCAGCACCGGCGCATTATTCGTGTCTGATGCGAACTCGCCGTGCGAAATCAAGGCATAGACCTCCTTGGCGCCGGCGTCCTTCAGAACACCGGCAGCCAGACGGACAGTGTGACCGGTATCGACCATGTCGTCAATGAGGATGGCGACTCGTCCCTTCACATCTCCGACCAATAGCTCCATCTTCTCGACGATCGCGCCTTCCTCCTCTTCATGGACAGACCCAGAGTCGGACCCGGACGGCGTAGGTGGGACGGTGGGGATAAAAGCGGGCAAGTCACGTTTGCGTTTCCGGTTGATCAGGGCGAAGTCGAGGTTCAACTGGTCGGCTAGAGCAGTCGCACTAGTCACACAATCAGTATCCAATGATAGAAGGGGCTCCAAAGGCAGACACCTACCGCTTAGCACCACCGGCATCGGGACTGACGATGATGGCGTTCTTCCAGCCTGGAATCTCCTGCTTGATAAACGTCGTGAGAATAGGCTCGGAGAACAAGTTGTCGACAGGGATGTCGAAAAAGCCCTGGATCTGCGATGCGTGCAAGTCAAGAGTGATGACATGGTCGGCGCCAGCCACGGTAAGGAGGTTGGCAACGAGCCTTCGTAGTCAGCACCAAACCTGTCCCCTGGATTCCTGGCTTTGACCTACTTTGCAGTAATGGGCGCTCGCGACTTGTCCTTCTTGTCTTGTCGGGAGTAAGGGAAGCATGGGATAACGGCGGTGATACGTTTGGCAGAGGCAGTCTTGCAAGCTGAAGAGTTCGGGTCAGCCGCAGAACTCGGCCGATCAGATATGAGCGATAAGGGCAGACTCACCGGATATCATGATGAGCAGTTCCATGAGGTGATCGTTGATGGCGGGAGGAGATGGTGATTGAATGATGAAGACATCCTCATCTCGGACCGAAGAATGGATCTGGACGGAAGTCTCAAGCGAGAGGAATTTCGAGACCGAGCACGGCGTGAGAGGGATACCCAGCCTGCGATATGTCAGCACAGATCCGACTACGTTCAAACATGTGGCAGGGGATTCGGATATAAGGAACGTGCGTGATCGAAGGCGCTGATCAAAGGAGGGTCCGAGCCTCGAGGCGAAAAAGGGGGAACAGATGACAGGAAGGCTAAGGGGGCGTCTTGGGCTCCTGGAGCGAGGAAGGCTCACCTGTTGGCGACGGCCTCTGCGAGCTTCGGGTGGGCATTGCCTAGCGTCTGGTGAGCCTTACGTCCCGCGCGAGGGGCAATGTAGAGCTCAGCATACCCGTGAGCAGCTTGATCGAGTTTCCAGTCTGGTGCATTGTGGCAGATGACTTTTGGTCCAAACCGTCGAAAAAGTGGATCCGTCTCTCCTAGCTCGCTATCTTTTCGGCCAGTCTTTCGGTCGCTCGAGATCTCTTTGGTGGCAGGTATGGGCGTTTGGCTATGTGTCGGGCATGTATCGTTATGTAGATACGACTGAGGTGATGCAAAGATAAGGTGACTTTGAATAGGCAAAGATTTGGGAAGTCGTGTTCCGAGAGAGACGGTCAAGAAAGATAGAGCCGAGACAACGCCGAAGAGTTGCGGGGTAATGACGTGTCACTGATTCTGCTCTTATCACTCTCCTCCTTTCCACTCAACGCTCCTTGGATCAATGTCCAACTTTTTTCTGGTTCGAAGCAACGCGTGACGCGACCTTCGTGCAGTCTCTCGCACTCGTCTCTCAAGTGCACAGAACTCGGTATCATGTCTGCCCAATACGCGTGTACGTTGACATGCCATTGAAGTAGAGACCTCGCGGTCGAATCAGCTGACGAGCTCGCAGTCCGCGCTCAAAAGACTCTCGGCTTGTCGAGCGGTCCATCATGGGAGATCAGCTCTCAGATCCCGGCGTAAGCTCTCCATCATCCGTCATCGTGATTCTATCGGTGTTGTCGTGCTGATCATCAGTGACACGTCCGCAGCACGATGTAATGCGTACTCACCTGATGGACAATGGTTTGCATTTGCGTCGAGCTCGAGGTAAGTCGAACTCTTCATTCAACCGATGATGTTCTCGGCTGAGCTTGGTCAGTGTCCGCTTGCTTCCATCTACCTCGACCTCTACGCAGGCTGCGCGTGATATCTCCCAAGCTGGCGTCTTAGCGTTGGCTTTTTCACCTTTGGCTACGTACCTGTTCACCTTCGAACGGCCCGTCAAGTCTGAGACCGATGTCCACAAGAACGTCAAGGCTTGGTCTGTGGAGACCGGCGAGGAAGTCGGAGGATGGCATCAGAAGAGCTACGACGACTGGTATGTCTCGACAGCATCACGAGTGCTTCTTTCAAGCTCACCTGAAATAGGGTTCCCGTGATCACTGCCGACGAGTCTCACTTGTTCCGCCCGACCTCGTCCGACCTCCTTATCTTCACGCCGCCTCTCGCGCCCCGTCCGGCAACACGGCTGAAGATTGATGGCCAGATCAAGGGCCTGTTCTTGTCCACGCCGAGCGAACTGCCAGAAGGGACAAGCTCGAGCAAGCCAATCAAGGCAAACCCATCTGCTGCTCTTGCCGTCTGGGTCGGAGAAAAGAAGGGAGCTCCAGCTACAGTATCTCTGTACCCTTTAACAAAGCTCGTCGGCGCCGGGAGTACGGATGCGGACAAGACGGAGACGAAGGACATGCCCACGACAACCGCGAGAAAGGCGTTCTACAAGGCCGACAAGCTTTCTGTCAAATGGAACAATGCCGGCAACATGGTCAGTCACCCCTCGGCGTATCTCTGTTACCGTGACTGACGTACATGTCAGGCTCTTTTCATGACTCACACGGATGTCGACAATACCGGGAAGTCATATTACGGCGAGACCAACTTGTACCTTGTCAGCCTGGACGGCTCGTTCGATGGACTTGTGGATCTGGACAAGGAGGGACCGATATATGACTTCGTCTGGAGCCCTACATCGCGAGAATTCACGGTGTGCTATGGTTGTGAGTGCAATCCCGTTCCCGCGTAAGATCCGTCTCTCATACCATCAGACATGCCCGCCCAGGTGCAGATGTTCGACCTGAAAGCTAAGCCCGTTCACTCGTTTGGCGCTCAACACCGAAACTTCCTTTCGTACCAGCCACAAGGTCGACTACTACTCAGTGCCGGTTTCGGGAATTTGGCGGGAGGTATCGACGTGTGGGAGGTCAGCACGAGGGAGAAGGTTGCGGAGTTCAAGTTCGTCGCGAACTGCCTGTGAAGACGGAGCAAGATGCTGATTTGAACAGTGCCTCGAATGCGTCGCACTGCGAATGGTCGCCTGATGGACGATACATCCTGACGGCCACCCTCTCACCTCGCTTACGAGTCGATAATGGCGTCAAAATCTGGTGGTGCGGTGGGCAGCTGCTCCACATCCATCTGCAGGATGAGCTATACAGCGTGGCTTTCCAGCCTGGTCTACTTGCCAGCACGCCAGCGTTCCCGTCTGTCTTGCCGAGTCCCCCGGAACCGAATGCCAGCGTTGCGCTGCATCGACCAAAGGGCGAGACGAGCAACGGAGGTGAGTGATCAGTCTCGTCAGTAGTTTCTGGTCAGTTATGCTGACTTATCAGCCGAATCGAAACCTGCGGGTGCATACCGTCCGCCCGGTGCTCGAGGTATCACCGCTTCGGACGCTTACCGTCGGGACGACAGCGCACCCTCTTCTGGCGCCAGCACGCCCATGTTCAAGGGTGGTAAGCCTCCCGGCCGATATATCCCTGGTGGCCCTATCCCTGGCGCACCGGCTTCGTCTGCTCCGAATGCGGACGGGGGCAAGAAGAAGAAGAACAACAAGAAAAAGGGTGAGAACGGCAGTGCCCCGGCCGCTCCTGCTGCACCTGTCGAAGAGATGGCGAATGCCAGCATCAGCGGCGGCGCCCCTGCCGATGACGCTTTGGCCAAGAAGATTAGGAATGTTGAGAAGAAGGTGAGTTTTACCTCATGCTTGCGCGATCGGGAAGGGGGTTTGGCTAATTGTCACAGCTCAAGAGCATTGACGAGCTGAAGGCTCGAGTGGCCAAGGGCGAAACTCTGGAAAAGACCCAATTGCAAAAGATCGAGAACGAGTCTCAACTCCGATCAGAGCTCAGCGCTTTAGAGGCATAGAAGTGGATGGGGGACACGGAGGAATAGCGAGCACATACCTCTCAGAGGCACATATCATATTGCATCGGTGCTTGTAGCATGATCATCACCCATACAGTCCATGTAGCACCGCGGTGCAACCCACGCGGCGGGACCCAGAGCATGGGACTTTGCGAGTGAGCGATCCGCCTCTATGCAATGCATTGATAGAACAACATAAGCCCCTCATATGGTCTTGCTCGACAGGCCGTCCAATTACTCCCTACCACGTATTTCGTCACTCGGCGCTGCGCAAGTCGTCGGTGTCCAATCTCACACGTCCGCTCGAAACGAGAAAGGACCAGCTCATTTCTTCGCTTTGCCCTTCGTAGCCGCTTGAGCTGTCCCGTTGGCCTCTGCCTCCTTCTGCGCCTGCTTCGCCTAAATTGGGTGTTAGCGGAGTTCTGACAGCAGGTCGCTGTGAGAGAATGATGTACAGCGATCCTGAACATTATTAGCTGGTGACGACCACAAAGCACCGCGAGGGGCTTGACTCACTTGTCCGCTAAAGCTTTTGCGTCGCTGTGATATCTAGTCAGTACTGAAATAGCAATGTCAAGAGTTTCAGCTAGCATACGCTTCGCGCCTCTTCACCGGATCTCCAGTCTGCTTCTTCGGCCCATTGCTATTCTTCATCAGCACAGGCACCTCACGAAGGGACGAAAGTGAAGACGATACGGTACACACTTTTTAGCCAGCGTCTTTGCGCGATCTCGCTCTCTCTGATCCCCACCTGCTCATATAAGCAGATGGCTCGTCATGGATGGCTCATGCAGTCAGCGGCGCTCACGGGTCATGGTGCTTTGCAGAAAAGAGGCAAATAAGAGTGAAAGTTGCATCAACAGAAGTCGCGACGAGCGGATCTGCGCGCCAATTTGCAAGGAACAGCAAAGGGGTGTGGCGATCGCTGGCCATTACGGTACAAAGGATATACGACCGCATAACCCGTGACTCCCCTACCTTGCTCCGCACATACAGCTAGAGTACTCCTGAAAGCCGAGCAGGTATGCATGGCATGGCGTCTTTGAGGTCGACCTGTCCACGACCAGCGTCTACATTCTACTGTGATACTCGTTTTAAGCGCTTAGCGGTCCCACCGCCTCATGCCGGCTCCAGACCATTCCTCGCAGGGCGCAATACTGGCTCCAGGCGCCTGCAAGCACGAAGAGGTGAAAGATCTGATGTGAAGATCCGAAGTAATCGAAAGTCCCGGGTGATAATGACTCCGGTATCCGCGCGGCGCTGGGTACTGTGAGTTCATGCTCATTTGTAGTCAAGCTCGACGTACTATAGAAGCGCGCCGGCGATGTATGAGGCACCGCCAGCGATGAGGAGGTCCAAGCTGAACTTCTGCCTTGCGTGGTCGAAGCCGTAGAGCGCGATAATGTGGAGAACGGGCACGACCGCGGAAAGACCGAGAGCGATGAACGTGAGTGTCCGAGTCCAGCGATGGGTCCTGCCGCGGGGAGAGAGGACGACGTAAGAGGCACCCAGACCGGCAGCGAGGATTAAAGCTGTAAAATCCATGTCAGTCGACCTATCATTCGCATCTGACGGAGGCTGCGGCTCACCCATGTAAGCAGCCATGAGACCACGTTCCCGTTGAAAGCCATAATACAATCCCGGGAGGATCGAGCCTTCTATGAGGATGACGATACCGACCTGCACCTGATCAGTACTGAGGGGATCCCTGATTGTGTGAACGACTCACATAGTCGCCTCTATGAGCTGAGTCGCACACGGCTTTCGAGTGACACTGGACCGTATGGAACCAGCTACTCAAGCTCAAACAGCCGACGGCGCAAAGAAGGTATATCGTAAGCGCGAGCTTGTCTTGCCATACAGGTGGGGTCGGCAATGGATCAGATGATCGGGAGAATGAAGGGAAGTGCGTTGGTAGGAGATGAAGTGGGAGGAGGATGAGGTAGAACAGAGCCCCGAGGGAGTGACTATGAATGTTGACTGCCTGCATCAGCTCTGACCCCTTCTGTGTGGGTGATACTTACCAGTCTCATTGTGGACGTCTACAGGGTCAGCTTCGACATGCCAGGGTGAGATCGGCCCAACTCACACGCAACAGCGCTCCAAAGACATCGCCTGATACTGCCGAGCTGCCTCCGATACCCAGACCTGACGTACTCGTTGTCCGTCTGCCACGGTAAGAGCCTCAACGAATCGTCATAAGTGAGCAGACTGTCGGTCTTCAACTCATTTGCCGAGAGAAGTCTGCTTGTCTCGTCGGTGCCGTTGCTCATCGTTGGCGTTTGAGACCGGCGAGTAAGAGGCATTGAGAAGACGAAGGAGGTCGTCGCCGCCGTTGAGCCGTAGGGATAGATTCAATTCATGATAGTACAATAGCGAGGAGCTTGATTGCCAAAGTCGAATCCCACCACTTAACCGGATTCCACGAATTGTCCACGCTGCAACCTCATCCACTATATGCCGCTTACATCGTGGAACATTGGTATCGTCAACACGAAAGGTAGGCGACTCGCCGGATCTCGACCATACGGACTGAGACCGTGCATGCATAGCTCACACTGTACCTACGCTGAAGCACGGTGCATTGCAATCACGTGACCGCGTGCCTTGCACAAAAGTTGGTCCCAGGTTGTCTCGCTCACTTCTGTGGCCACCTTTTTCACTTCAGTCGAGGTCGCAAGTATGTCGCCTGCAGCAGCCAGCGGAAGCAGCACCAAACGCTCGCGATCAGATGTGACAACAAAGCCAGCGAAACGCTCGAAAGCGTCCCGCTTTCATGTCGCCTCCGATTCCCTCAGATGGAAACCTGTCAAAGCCGCGCCGGTAGCTGGCTTCGACGAGGGAGGCGGAATGATGATGCTGGAAGAGCTGGATGATGTTGGCGTAGAATGGGAGGAGGGACTGAACGGTCAGAAAGTCGCCAAATTTATCGTTAGTCCGATAGATCTTCAATTCAGCGAGGGCACAGCTGAAGGTACAGGAACGCTCACCGGCACCTGATGAGTCGGACACACCAATCAAGTCTAGCAAGAAGCAAAAGAAAGGAAAGGGGAAGGCGGCGCAACAAATTGAGAAAGTCACCGAGCAGCCGAGCGAGGCCGATGAAGAGGAGGAAGAAGAAGGCCAACTCCCAACTTTTTCCGGAATCAATGAGGACGATCTGAATGACGAGGACGAGGCGTTCGAAGGTTTGTCAGAATCGTACGGCTACTTGTATGCTCATCGTCTTTCTAGATTCAAAGCTTCCCCCTTGGAAGTCAGTCGAGCTACACTCTGCTTTGAAACGGGCAATCCTCGCACTCGACTTCCTGAAACCGACCGACATTCAGGCTAAAGCCTTGCCTTCTGCTTTACAAGGCCGCGATGTCGTCGGCGTGGCAGAGACCGTAAGCTGACATACACACGATCTTCATATCGGTCGAAGGCTGACCGCGTCAGGGATCTGGTAAAACTCTAGCGTATTCGCTACCCATCCTCTCGTACCTTCTCGACAGACCTTCACCAAAGGCATCAGCCAGACGACCTCTGTCCGCCCTGATCCTTTGCCCGACAAGGGAATTGGCCATCCAGGTGGTCGACCACCTCAATCAAGTTGTCTCGCGCTCTACCACCAAAGTCAAGACGAAAGGTCCACCGAGGATCAGTATTGGCAGTGTAGTCGGTGGACTCAGCGCGCAGAAGCAGAAACGCATAGTCGAAAGGGGGTGTGATATCCTTGTCGCTACCCCTGGTCGACTTTGGGATCTCATCAAGTCGGTGCGTGAACTATCAGCACGGTTCGATGGGACGTTTTAGGGCTGACGCTTAATAGGATGACGAACTCGCGGCAAACGTGCGGGGGATGCGATACCTAGTCATCGACGAGGCAGATAGGATGATCGAGACTGGTCATTTTGCTGAGCTCGAGAACATTGTTAGGCTCACTGAACGTCAACCTCAGTAAGTCCAAGCACTAGAGTAAGGTCAGGCAGCCCCAGCTCATCACCTCAGGTCGACCGGTCCGGACGAAGAGGATCCGGTATTTGCGAACACTTCGACCCGCTTGTCCGAAACCGAAGCGAGGGAGGATATGCAGACTTTTGTCTTTTCGGCTACACTGTCGAAGGAGCTACAGCACAATTTGAAGCGACGACAACGGTCTGGAGGCAAGAAGAATGGCAAGAAGGCTTCTGCGTTAGGTGAGGGGGACCGCAGCTATCACCGATGACGGTACGGGATGGAGCGCTAACCAAGATAGAGGATTTGGTGGAGAGATTGGACTTCCGAGATCCGGAGCCAGAGGTAATCGACCTTAGCCCTGAGGGCGGAGTAGTCAAGGGATTGAAGGAGAGCATGATTGACTGTGTCACTGCCGATAAGGTAACTTCCATTCTCTGCGTCGTCCCATCTCGACGTAGCTGACACGTCACCAGGATCTATACCTATACTACTTCTTATTGCGCTATCCGGGCCGGTCACTCGTCTTCGTCGGCTCTATCGATGGTATTCGCCGCCTGACTCCCTTGTTCGAGGTGCTGCAAGTCCCCGTCTACCCACTTCACTCGCAGCTGCAGCAGAAGCAGCGTCTAAAGAATCTTGACCGGTCAGTAGACCGACCCAGCCTTCCAACGTGGTTAGTCAACGCTGACTGCGAGAAGGTTCAAGTCAGCCAAAAACGGAGTCTTGATAGCGACCGATGTGGCTGCTCGTGGACTCGACATTCCGCAAGTCGAACACGTCATTCACTTCAACCTCCCTCGCACAGCCGACGCCTACATTCACAGATCGGGTCGTACCGCTCGAGCTCAGAACCCAGGTTTTGCACTACTTCTGTGCTCGGCTGAGGAGAAGGGTGTCCAGCGAGCGTTGATGAAGTCGCTTAACCGAAGTCAGTACTTGACGCCGTCTTTAGCTGACGGTGTTGCTGACGATCACAGCAACGGAATTGCCTGAATTGCCGATCGATTCTGGTTTCCTGCCAAAGCTCAAAGAGCGTATAAGGCTCGCAAAAGAGATCGAGAAGGCTCAGCATCTGGTCAAAAAAGAAAATCATGACCGCAATTGGCTCAAAGAAGCGGCCGAAGCTATGGACGTGGATATCGATCCCTCAATGTGAGTCCGCCCTGTTCTTTTCGAAGTTGGTTCTCGCTCATAGGTCAGGTTGTCCGACCCTGAAGATCCGGATCTACCATATCAGCGCGATCGAAAGACACGGCCGGGCAAGACCGTCAATCCAGAAGCTCTGAAGGCGGAGCTCAAAGCCTTGCTGAAGGAGCCGCTAATGGCTCGAGGCGTGTCTGCTCGATACCCCACCTCTGGCAGCAAGATCATCATCGATGACCTTCTTGGATCGTCAGGTGAGTTATGCAGATCAGTGCACACGCCAACGTACTTGCTGACCAGCAGGTCATGGCATTCTGCTGGGGGCGGCCACGAGCAAGGCATATGAGGAGATCGCAGCGGCCAAGAAGCGGCCTTTGAAGCGGAAAGCTGGCAAGCCGGGCAAACCCAAGGGCGGCAGCTGATAGGCACCAAGAGCGTATCGATCTGGGTGCTGTGTGTGCATGAGGTCGACCTTGGTTGCTTACTGGTCAGCAGCGCCTGTAAGCGATAAAAGGTGATGAAAAGAACCCAGACGTTGTTGCCTTCGTCCGAGTGGCCGGGGAGGATTAGGGTCATTTCAAGCACGATGCAGCGGCATTATCGATTAATCAGTTCATAACGCCGCGCTTGCACGTGGAATGCTAGACCATTTCAGACGAGACATGTTTATCCCCCACGGGACCCCTTGTTTCTTGCACTTCAGTACCATCCCCGCAATTCACTTTCTGCGTTTTATCCCGGTCAATCAGCATGGCCGAGCCTCAGATCGACCCCAGTCTGCTCAATGAGGGCACAAGTACCGCTACAGCTGGTCGGGGCGTCAAGAGAAAGACGAGAAATAGCGAGAACAGCGCGACTACGAGTGCTGCCGCGCCGGCTGCTCGAAGTAGTACCCGACTTGCAGGGAAGACGTCCGGGAACATGGGCATAGGTGTGGGTATAGGTGTAGGGAAGGGTGGTAAGGTCAAAGGGAAGGGTAAAGAGCAGGCAGCTTCGGTGGGCCCGGTCGAGAACGAGCCCAGCAGAGGCGAAGAGGAGAACTTGATTGGATCCGAGTATAAGCTAAGAGGGGTGGGTGTTTGTTTGCTCAGTTTGAGATGATGTGAGTGCTTACACGACATTCAGAAACGAGGGAGAGGTAGTCGTGGTCGAACCGATTCGAAATCGCCCGTCAAGAAACGCGCAAACACGACAGTCGGCGGCAAAGGCAAACAAGGCGCTGTCGGAATGGACGGGTTGGCAGCCGCTGCTGCAGCTTCAACATCACAGCCCACTCCTGTAGGTACACTGCCTGCTTGATTCTCATGGTCGACGTGAGCGACCACTGACGTGATGCTTCAGGTCATACCGCCTCGACCGCCGTATCCGATTGGGCGTCGGCCATTCTTGTTCCCTTGCATACGTCCAGATCTTCCGCTGCGCCCGCCTGGAAATCCGGCCAGTACATTCAAGCGATTCGACCCCCACGAATTCGATGACCCGAAGAGTCTCGAAGTGGAGGACGACTCATTATCGTCAGATGACGAGACTGAGACGATACCGCCCACTGCGGGGCGGAACGCGCCTGCTCCTCAACAAGTAAACACTGGCGGCGCGGCGGAAGTTCCTGACTTTGAGGGATTGGGAGATGTTGGTCTCCCTGATGTCACAGGAGAAGAATTGGATTATGATACCCAGGCGTATCAGAGTTTGGCTGCTTTGTTGGAAGCTTCTAACGATGCGGGACTGTTTGACAATGTCGCAGACAATGATGTCCAAGGTGTCAGTACGTAGGAGTTTGTCCGTTTGTGGGTGGGCAAATACAAGTTGTATATTTAATGCATTTGTACGAGACTTGCTTGAACGAGACTTGCCTGAAAGCAACTATAGAATGCTATAGGTGTGGGCAGGATGGGATGATGACGTGGTGATGGTGATTGGTGAGGGGGGAGCAGTTATGGGTGACACGACCAAGCCTCAGTAAACGACCACGAACTGCTTCTCACCTGCCGATCCTTGACGAAGGATGAGTACAGGTGAGAACCAGTTGTGATTGGTTTACTGAGGTTGCCAGTTGGATCCAAGCGCTAACGACCACCTGCTGCTTCTCTCATGATCGTTCCTTCCGTATAGCAGGGCGGAGCCATGAGAGGCAGCGGTGAGTAGCGCTTGGTCGTCGAGGCGGGCGAGGATGTAGGGGTGGGTAGAAGAGGGGAGGACAAGCGATAGGACATAATGGGATCGACGGTGTGAGAAGAATATGAGGGTCCTTCAGATAGGGTGTCGTAGGGTGAAGATGGTGGGAATAGAACGATGGAGGGGAATGACAACGGCATGAGAAGGGAGGGGGAAGAAAGGGGTGATGAGCGCCCTCGAGAGCCTCTAGCAGCGCGGCTCTGGCGGCGGGCCTTCGGCGCTCGCTGGTATCGGCGCCCGACGAGGCAGCTTGTAGCGCTGTCCGCTCGTATGCATGTGAACTGAGACTGGTGGTATTATACACTGTGAATGAGGATCTGGGTAAAGACGAATGGGGGTATAGGGGGGAATGACGTGGGCGAGAAAGGATGTGGTTGAGAAGGTGAGGGTGGTGGGAAGGAAGTTATCGACCGGACTTCTTGCCCTTGGTCTGTACGAGAGTGAAACCGTCATCGTCAACGACAGGTTCTTGACGTTCTCGCTCGCGTGGGACCAGTTGAGGCGCTTCGTCTACTTGCATCTGATCGTCGTCCTCATCATCATCCCAGTCGGAATCGGAGTCGTCGTCGACCATTTGCAGTCCAGCACCTTTCGTGGCTTGGACACCTTTGCCCTTGACGTCTCCAGCTTGGCGTTCGAGAGCTTCGACAATCGTTACGGGGTGGGCGCCAGCGGCGGGCTGAAGGATGTCTCGCCATAAACGGACAATGTCGCTTGAAACGGCATCGAGCGAGCCGTCCTCGATGTTTGCCTCAAACTCGTCCGACATCATCTGATTGATCATATCCGCCAAGTCGTCATAGTCGACGGGTGGATCGTTGGCTGTCGCTGGGTCGACAAGAGATGGAGTGTCGTCGCCCGTCGAAGGGAGGTACGTGGCACGAGACTCGAATTCGTCAATAATGGTTGAAGCCATCCACGTCTTCTTGTCCGACGATTCGGGTCCACCCCATTCTTCACGTACGGCGATGGTGAGCGCAGGCCACAAGTCGAAGATGGCTAGGAGTCCTCTTGCGAAAAGACCAATGGTGGGAGAAGTGGACATGGCGCGGGAGTGAGAAAGAATCAAAGAGGGGGCGGAAACAAGCTCCAGATGCTGTGTTGGGGCAGAGCTTCGAGGGCGTGCTGAAGGCGCAGAAGGTCCGTTTAAGGCAAAGGGAGGTCGTGTTGTGCAAAAGTAGAAGCAACCGCCGAATTTTCCGGTCAGACGGTAGGTATTCTTATCAATGATGAAGCGGTGACGTGGCTTATCACCACGTGTCCCCCTCCTCCACGTCCTGGCTCACCCACTTCAAGCCATATCCAGGTCACTTTGAATTACACAAAAGTGCTGCGCGTATAGCACGAAACGCTCTGCCATATGATGGTCGCTCCTCGCTCCCTGCTGCTAGGTGCCGCTTGCTTCATCGCTGGCTGCCTGGCGCGATCATCGACAGGGGATCGAGTATTGGTTGTTCTCGATGCAGAGATCCAGAAGAGCGACTACACAGAATTCTGGTCTTCATTGGAATGTGAGCTCGATGCTATCCGTCTTGAGTTTTCGATAGACTGATGAACAGCTCGTGGCTACGATCTGACGTTCAAGGCTCCGAAAGATGAGGCTACAGAATTGACGAAGTATGGGGAAGCCCAATACGACCACCTTATTCTGTATGCCCCGACTGCGAAGAGTGAGTGCTGGCATAGCTATCCAGCCAAGGCAGAGACTATGCATGCTGACTGTCCAGGCTTCTTCAAGCATCTTTCGCCCAAAGCCATCATCGACGCACAGCTATCCGGCCTCAACACACTCTATCTGCTTTCTTCGACTTTGTCCGAGACATCACGCGAGGTGCTGCGCGAATACGACGTCGAGTTCTCCGAGACGGGATCTCTACTTATGGACGCTTTCTCACACCCGACTTCATCGCCTGTATCATCGGTCCTTTTGCCTCCTACTTCCTGCTTGGTCCCTAATGGACCCCTGTTATCCAACTCTACGCTATCTGGTGGACCCATCGTCTACCCTTCAGGCGCGGTGCACTCTTTGGGCCAGAATCCATACTTGGTCGAAGTCGCCCATGCACCTGCTACAGCTTACGTCGGAGAAGACAAGGATCTTTCGGCGGATGAAGCTGCAGTGGAGAGCGCTGTCGGAGGAAAGCCAGGGAAAGGACCGATCGTAGCTGGTCGAAAGGCAGGACTGGTCAGCGCTCTGCAGACCAGGGACAATGCGAGAGTCGGATTTCTCGGCAGTGGCGCCATGTTCAGCAATGAGCACTGGGGCAAGAAGGTCAAAACAGCGGACGGTCAGACGTGAGTCACACCCAGGCCGAGCCAGGAGCACATTTGACTCGTTACAGTCTTGAGACCGGCAATGCTGCTTTCGCCGACGACTTCACCAGATGGGTCTTCCAGGAGTCCGGTGTGATCAAGGTGGTCTCGTCGACCCATCACAGGGACGGCGAAAGCGAGCCAAGGGACGCGTACACCAAGAAGGACCCAGTGGTATGTATCGCTCGCCTCCTACGCTCCTCTCGCTTATACCCTCAGACTTACTCAATCACCCTGGCTCAGTATACCTCGACGTCAAAGGGCGGCTCATGGGGACCAGTCTCTCTACCCGATCTCCAGCTTGACTTCACCATGCTCGACCCACATATCCGAACGGCGCTCAAGGAAGTCTCATCTACCTCGAGCGGAACGACATATACAGCCTCTTTCCGCGCACCGGACAGACACGGTGTATTCAAGTTCGTGGTCGAATACTGGCGCCCTGGGTACGACTTTTCTTCCCACTGGTTGCTCCGTGACCTCTGCTAATTTGTGGCAGATGGACTTACCTCCGCTCGGCCACAAAGGCGTCGGTCGTTCCGCTTCGACATGACGAGCACCCCAGGTGGATCTCTGGAGCTTGGCCATTCTACTCGTCAGCAGTGTCAATCTCGGCCGCCTTCTTGCTCTTCTGTAGCTTATGGGTCATGTTGGGAGAAGGCGACAGGAAGGGCAAGAAGAAGGCGGAATAGAACATAGAAGATCATCATGCTGTTATGCGAAATCCGAAGATTGACGGGGTGCTGATTTGCGTGTGGGCTGTGGCAGGGTAACCGGAGAGACTGATCAGTATACATATTATCGGGTGAACGCGGCGGTGTAACTAATTCGGTCTTGGGATACTTGAATCCAGTACGCATGGCCTCAACAGACGGAAGCGGTATGTCGTCTGACGAGGAGGGTGTTGCATGCATTCTTCAGAAAGACACTGACTACCCGAATGCTCGGCAGTACAAAGTCATCAGCCGGTCGCCGGCTCTGATGGTGACTGTCCTGCTCCCAGAAACAGATCTTTGGCAAAAGCGTCCCACTGTTCCACAAAACTCGACTCGCTCGCTCGTCCGGGAGATTCCCGACTGAGACCGACAGCAGCGCGTGCGGGGGTATGTCGACGGTGGACCCGACGAAGGAGAGTCGAGAGTCCCGGATCGTCAGGCAGTACAAGGTTCTCGAAGGTATTCTCCAGATGCCTCAAAGCCGCCCAAGTACTGACGGTTCGTATCGCGTCTTTCTCGAGTGGATACCGACTTGCCTCACCGACTCGTCCTCGCAACTCTGACTGCTGAAGAGCTTGCTGCGTCGCCAGATCGCTCGCCACTGACCCGACGCTCACGCCCTCATGCTCGCATTAGCTGAGGATTCGGGCAGCGCACGCTGAGAGGTTGGCGGGTCAGCAAATCTACGCTAAAGGGAGACAATTGACAGAGCTTACACTCTGGATCTTGTGGGGGTGGTCCACCCAGTATTGCAAGACGTTGAGCGATGTCGACTCTTCCCCAAGCCGTAGCGAAACTCTGTAGAGTGTCCCAAGACGGGTCTGAGCAATACGTCCAAGCCGCGGCCGTAGCTTCTTTGCAGTGCCTATCGTCAGAAGCACACACCAGACGGGACCTCTGCTGTCATGGCGTCAATGCCACACTGGAGTAGTATATCGAAGAAGAGACTCGCCTTCAGATCCTGTTGAACGGCTGGCCATCTCCCCGACGTGATGAGCTCACTGTGACGACCACGGCTCCCAATGAGCGTGGCGGTCATCGAGGCGAGCATGAGTGCGTCAACTTTGGCATCGTGAACACTTCGGTAGCAGGCAAAATCGTCGGGGTGCATGATCGACAGATCCCCTGACGACGGTGTCTTGCTCCCTTGCTGTGCGACAAGAATTGAAGCTGCCTTTCGGAAGTCCTGCTCGTCAGCCAAGGATGACGAGCTTTGTGAATTCTGAGGAGTGAGCATTTACAATCGAGATCATCCTGCTTGGCCCGGCTGTCGTGAGTGACGGTGGATAGAACTCCATGTCCTCCTGTGAGATCGAACGAAGTGCGTGAGAAGGTGCCAAGAGACAGACATAAGCATGAGGTCGTCTCGCCGGTGATGCCTTTCGAAAGCCCGGGTCAGCGAAGGCTCTCCCATTTGGAATAGCACAGATATACAGTAGGCCTGATATCTCCTCGTCTGACGCCTGTAAGTGATCTATCGGCATCGTCCCACGAGCCTTCGGCTGCGTCATCATATTCCCCAGTCGCTGCGACGAAGATGAAGGCCGCATGAAAGGATAATCTGAGCCTAAGCAACGACCGCGAACCCGATTCGACCACTGCCGCCTGTGACGTAGCACGAGGGTTGTTGACGTAACGCGAAGACCCCGAGGACCTAAGAGTCGCATCGCGTAGAGCCACCGAGACCGGTGGCTCGCTGAGCTCTGCTTGTTGAGGTCGTGTGCATGTCCATGTTGTGCATGAAAGTAGACATCTCGCCTATCAGTGAGGGATCTTGACTCGCCATGCACTCATCGGCAGTGCTGTTTCATCAGCCCGGATACCTCATCTGATAGGATGACTCACATTGCAGTCTCTTCACGGTCGGCAATATGAAGCTCATCAAGAGCATACCACCCAGTATCACACAAAAGGCCGACATTATGTAGTACCCGTCCCGCTCTACCACGCACTCACCGCCGGCACGATGACAGGCGAGCTTACCGTGCTCGCTCACGCACTCGTCGCCTCGGCTCAGTCGGCCTCGTGTGGTGGTGTAACAAGCGGCGCGGGTGAGGACGTCGACGGACCGAAGAATAATTGGCTTGGGCAGCGTGCCACCGAGATTCGATATCGTGTTGAGCAGCTGACCAAGTGAGCAAGCGTGTCTGCAACCCGGATGTCATATCTCCCTCACCGTCATATATGTTCCGCCGATCAAGGGGTCTGCGATCTGGGTGTGGAATGCGGTAATTCCAACAAATTGGACAGTGCTGCAATCAATCAGCAATGACTCCGAACCAAGCACGAGTAGGAATACTCACCTCGCGACCGACGACAGCAGAGTTGTGGCGATGATGATGCCGAAGTAGCCACTGCTGACATGGCCGGTGGGAAAGCCCCAGACGACCAGCGTCGCGATCGTAGCCATGGTCAATCTCGCCCAAAACGCCCAAAGCCAAGGCCGAAGAACTTGGCTCGACTGCTGGGTGGCACCATTGCTCGTCAAGGGGTGACGTGTAGCTGGCGCAGGTCTTGACCACTTGGCAGCGAGCCATCCAGCGACCATCTGAGCGGGGAAGTCGAGCAGGACAGCGACGGCGAGATCCTCTTTTGAAAGCCCTTTCTCGAGTAGCTTGAGTGAAGTGACCGAATCGTTGACCTGGAAGCCGATCTTGCACACGAGGTGAACTATCAGGAATGACTGAATGTCTGGTAGCTGATCAGCTCCACATCTATCCAGAGATTGAAGATGCAAGGCGACTCACTCTTCAGCCGCACGATGCTCCACATGACCTTGTACACCTTCTTCACGTCCATATCCGGGTCATCCTCGCTGACTGCGTCCTCCTTCTTCACGAACGCAAGCCACGCTGTCACGGCGAGGAACACCAATGCCCAGAAACGTAGGTAGCCTCCAAGCGACACGAGACCGTGATCGAGCGGTATCGTACGGAAGTACTTGTTCCTGATCACCAAGTCAGCCTGATACTAGGGCGAATGACTTCTCACAATGATGTGACTTACGAGAATTCAACACTGTTGAAAGAGAGAAAAACAGTAAAAGCCAAAGCATTGCCGATACCGAGTCCGATCGTTTGCGCCGTCGAGGCATACGAGAGGTTTGGCGGCGAAAGAAGAGTCAACGCCCAGCCTGACGGTCAGTATTTCGAGAACCACCGAGCCTCATGGTCTATCTCACCATCCACCGCGATGTCTGAGAGATGATCAGCGCTCGGCTTGAACACTGTTAGGCGCCTGGCTCACCTTGTGTTGCTGCTGCCAGGATGAGACTGCCAAACACCGCTGTGACGAATCGCACGTCAACCTCATCCTGGACTGTAAGTCTTCGACGAAGTGCTTCCTTGAAAGACGCCTGCTCACTTGATCCAGCCAGCTCTCCACTCTACCACCAATCACCCATAGCCCAATCCCTACGACCGCCTGAACCGGCACGATCCAGCTCTTTCTCCTGCCCCACTTAGGTACGAACCAGGCATCTACTATTGGCGACCACAAGAGCTTGAGAGAGTATGGCCATGTCGATAGCGCGAAGATGGCGAGCTGGGAGTAGGAAAGGTGAGGTTTGAGTAGGAAGGGAAGGGTGCCAAACGTCAGACCGAGGGGAATGCCTTGTAACCTGGCACAAGTCAGCTTGTTACTCCACACTCCACACTGGAGACCAGCTCCCTCACAAGTCTGTTAAGGTCAGAATCAGGCATAGAGGATCATAATGAGAGGGACGACGTACACAGGACCACGAGTAGAGCAAACGCTTCTTTGTCTCGTCGGCTGCTCAACCCTTCCTTTTCCTCACTAGGTGCTCGCTCTGACCTCGCTTTCTCATCCAGCAGCTTCTCCCTCACATTGTCATCCTGACTCGCATTACTGTAGCTCCTATACAGTCCTTTCTCTTCGATATCGTTGATGTCCTCGATGTTTCGCGACCGTCGTGAAGCAGCCCCTTCGCGATGTAGCATATCTTCGACGACCTCCTCGGTCCTCTCGGGCGAGGACTCGGCTGAAGAAGAAGTAGCGGTAAGACCCTCTGGAGTTGGCGAAGGAGATGGGTCAGGTTCAATGTGCGACGTGGCTCGAGTGAGTCTGCGTCGTAATGGTGGTGAAGAAGGACCTGCGGTTGATTGGCGGGTGCGTGAAGTCGGCATGTGGCTGCGTTTCGGTGTAGACTAAGGTCTGATCGAGATATCGAGAGAGTGATTGTTTGAAGATTGTTGGGATGGAAACGAATGCGAGACAGTCTAATATGTTCTATGTCATGGCTGACCACGACTCGGAGATGACAAAGGAAATATTAACGCCCAAATCAACCGGCGGTACGCGGTCTGTGCGACGTGGAGGCACGCACCGAAAACCACGTGGCACAGGCAGAGTACGTAATTCTCCACGTCGCGTCGAGCTAAACGTGCTATTCCCACCGCAAAAGTACCACTACCTACACATACCCAACGACCTCGAAAGACCGCTACCAAAATGGCTACCACCACTCCCGCCAATGTCTTCCCCACCGGTATCAAGCCCTTTGCTGAGCGCAAGTACCCCAAGGCGATCTGTATGTTCGATGTCGACGGTACCCTCACCCCGGCACGTCTGCAGGGTTCGCCAGAAATGCTCAAGACCTTGAAGCGATTGAGGGAGTACACCGCCACGGCCTTTGTCGGGGGTAGCAATTTCCCCAAGATCGAGTGGCAGCTCGAGATCATCGGCGAGAAGAGTGTGTCCTTCACCCAGAGTCTTGCATGTGTGGTGTATGCGTTGTGCTTACTTTGTAGTCACGGACAACTGGGATTACTGCTTTGCCGAGAACGGTTTGACAGCCTGGAAGCTGGGTAACGAGCTCGAGGCGGCTTCGTTCATCAAGCACGTCGGAGAGGCCGAGTACCAAAAGATGGTCAACTTCATCTTGCGGTACCTCAGCGAGGTCGAGCTTCCCATCAAGCGGTGAGTCGAGCTCAGAACGGCTTCGGACGACATGCTGACCATCATGTAGAGGCACATTCGTCGAATTCAGGAATGGTATGATCAACGTCTCGCCCGTCGGACGAAATGCCAGGTCAGTTCGATGAGCTTTAGGTCGAGAGAATCCAAGTTGACGGGACAGCACTGAGGAGCGTAACGACTTTGAGAAGTACGACAAGGTGTGTGTCCCTGCTGTAGCCGGAACCATCCACTGATGACACTTGTAGGAGCACAACATCCGATCGAAGATGATCGAGGCGCTCAAGGCCAACTTTGGCCATCTCGGCCTGACCTACTCTATCGGTGGTCAGATCAGTTTCGATGTCTTCCCCACTGGTATGTTCCGTCCTTCCTGATGTCCGTTGACACCTTAAGGAGCTTTCGCTGACGGGAATCAGGCTGGGACAAGACCTTCTCCCTGAAGCACATCCAGGACGAAGGATTCACAGAGATCCACTTCTTCGGAGACAAGGTCAGTCCGGACTCTGCACGTGGGCGTACCCCGCTGATAGGCAGACTTACATGGGCGGTAACGACTATGAGATCTACGAAGACCCGAGGACTATCGGGCACTCCGTCACTAGCCCGGAGGACACTGCCAAGCTCCTCGAAGAGCTCTTCTTCTCCAAGGCCTAGGTGGAAATGCGCATATTTTGGGATCGGGATAGACAGATGCATTGATTTATTGCAACTTCTGGACGACTCTGCTAAGCTCCTTCGGTTGGCTCAGCGGAACCTTGCTCGCCTTGCACATCCTCCGTGATCGCAGTACCCGACACGTCGGCGATAGGCTCCTCTTCGTCGCCGTCGACGCCCAATGCAACGGCGACTTCATCTTTGCCTCGCCTGAGCAACGTCTCGCCAAATTCGTATCCCTCTTTCTTGTCCAGTACCCGATCGCAGACTTCAGCATAAGCTTGACTGATACGTCGAAGAGCGCTTCGATGAACCTTTTCTGCGAGTTTGGACGAAGTGAGCAGTGCGAGCCGTGGAGTAGTGAGGACGTCGAGGGAGGTGAGGAACTGGCTGAATTCGGCCAGTGCGGTGGTGAGCGCCTTGGTCGAAGTAGCCGGTATACGGGCAAGCGGAGTCTGCGCAAGTCAGCGAGGTGGGTAAGACTGTTGGACCTAGAAGCTCCAGGACGTACGTCTGCAGGCCTGCTGCGGATTGTCTTCATAATGGGTCCCAAGCCAGATTGCTCCAAAAGCTTGCCGTGCTGGTCTGTCAGCTCTTGCTTACCTTAAAGGAGATTGGAAGCAAGCTTACATGCTCGTAGGTCATCGACTCGACATGTCGCTGGATTTGCTCGTCGAGCATCCGTACTCTCGCTTGCGTGAAGGGGTACACCTCGAGTGTGTGCTGCAGAGTCAGCTACTGGATCTAGGCTTCATTGCAAGCACGACACCCTTGCTCAAGGAGCACGAGACCCACCTGCAGGTAGCCGAGACAGTTGATCAGGAAGATGTCCCGTTCCCAATCACCTCCACTGCCTTTACGCATATCGGCCATCCGCTCGCACATCTCAACAGCCGGGTCGACAGCCTTCTCCAGCAACTTGGCGAAATCCTCATCGTTCGCCCGGTCACTCTCGTCGACAAGTGATCGGTCGTAGACGGCAATGATCTCTCGGAGGATCTGCGTCGAATCGCGCAGTGCGAGCGGCGGGGAGAGGGTGGCTTCGGGAGGATGTAAGAATCGGAGCAAACTACGTCCTTGCGCCTCCAGTGCCTCAAAGAACGTGGCGTAGGCTTCGGAGTAGATCCTGCCATGGATCAGTAAGGACTCTTGCGACGAGAAAGAGGCGCGGGACGTACTGCTGCAACGTCTCGGTCAAAACTGCATCTTGGCCGATCGTCTTGCGCATTGTGACGAGGTAGAATTGGACGAGATTGGTGATCTTGTAAGTCATGATCAGGCCCTCTTGACTCTTGATAGTCTGCTGGATCCGCATCTATACCGTCAGCGCCGCCGATCCTCTGTTTAACGATGTCTCGGCTTCAAGCTCACTTTAAGTGGCCGACCCAGACCCTCAAGATCCTTGTCCAGAATCTCAGCTACCATCGTCTCATCCTCTTCCTTCTCTTCATCCCGCTTAGCCCCGATCATCCGGGTTTTCTCTTTCAGCCCGAACAAGCTCGACAAGAACTCGTGCTCGCTCGCTGTAGCCTGGTGAACCCATGCGAGCATATCGCCGACATAACGTGTGGGGTCGTGGGCATGGATCTCGATCGGACGGGGTAGACCGTTCGGACCTCCTCTTGTGAGAGCTTCAATAAAGGCGTTGAGGGCTGAAGACTGTCGGGTAGAGATGAGGATCTGGCAGACATCACTAGAGGTATCAGAGCCGGCTTGTGCGTGTCGGGACCGGATGTGCTCACTCTAGGAGAGCCGGACGTTGCTTGAGCCTCTGCAAGGCATCGCGTAGCAAGGGCGAAACTTCCAGCTGACCCTCTTTCGTGAATTGGCGGAACTCGAACTGGCACCATCGGTGCAATTTCTTGTAACCCGCTTCCATCTGTTCCGAAGTCGCCTTCATGATGTCCATACTGAGATGATCAGCGTCCCAAATCCTGAGATGAAAAGTGGAGACTGCTCACCCCGCTTGAACTGTTCCTTCCTCTCCAGCTAACAAAGCTTGACAATCAAACCGGATGCGCTCGACTCGGTCTAGCGCTTCGAAAAAGCCCGGCTCAACTGGGACTTCCCGAGAGGTCAGTGCTCTTTGTTCCGTCTCGGAGAGGGTGAAGCGCTTGAGGAAGAGGTTGACGATTTCGGAGCGCAATTGAGCGGAAGCCCTGCATTCATCAGTCTCGCCTCATGCGCCGCATCACCAAGTGGACCGACCTCTGTGACCGTAAACCGTCGGCGCGCTCGAGGAGGTACTTTGTCCCCGAGTTGGCTTGATCCAGCTCGGCCTGCACTTGATCACACCGGATCTGCATCTCCTGCATATGCTCGCGGAGGACATTCAGTTTCTGGATCGTAAGTCGGCTATGGCATCGGAGGCAAATACATCCATGCGCACCTTGTCCACTTCTCCGAAGGCAAGAAGGAACTTCTGACTCCCTTCCGCCAGTTTCCGCTCGACGTCACGCTTCAAGTACTTTCGAGCCATAGCAGCCGACTGGCCCCTGAGAGTCCGTCTGCGGGGTATGAAATCGCCGTCGTCCCCATCCGTCGAGAACGGTCCAAACACATCCGACTCCACGGCATCACCATTCTCAGCGACACCAGCCTTTTCTTTTCCCTTGTGACTCCCTGATCCTGTAGGTGCGTAGAAAGCCGAGACTATCTCCAGTGCTTCTCTTGACCCGGGATCATCGAATGTCGTACCGATGGCTTTGTATATCCGGAGTGAGATCGGATTGTTTCGGCTCGACACGGATGTATGCGAGATGGATGACGATGGACCTGATTGTGATAGCGACCTTGCCGGAGGAGGTGGGGGTGAGCTGGTCATTCTCCTGCAGGTTCCGTAGTTGATGCTACCTGAACCAGGAGTCCAAGCTACAAGACGCGACTTGCTTGAATGTGCCACGTGGTGTCGTCGGGTTCGTCGGGGAAGCTAAAAGCCGTGGCGCCCGCCGGTGACGAAGGCATTTCACGCACATTATTATTGGGGGCTGGTGTGTTGTCGTTGATCATCTATCTCTTATCGACGACCCTTTTCCTCGGTGCTCATTGAAGAAAGGCGTGGAAAGACCATCACACGACTCAGTTCGCCAATCCAATTTTCGATATTCTCTGTACCGAAACTCCTCAAACATCAATCCCGTTTATCGTCATCACAACAAATACAATGGCGCCGACGACCCGATCTAAACAAGCCACCCCTGAGCCCACGTCGTCCACTACCGCCGTTCAGACGGGGGCCGAGGGCAACTTGCTCAAGAGGGAGACGAGCCGTACCCGACCTAGAGATGAGGTGTTTGATCCGAAGTAGTGAGTTACAACGCCTCTTATCACGTTGTCAAGATAAGACTCGGGCATCCGCTGATGGCGTCCAGTGCTGTCGACCTTGCGTGAGCCATCCCGTCGTACACCTGACCGACGTATGAAAGAATATACTGACCATTTCCCTTCTCGTACTACAGGACAACAACGTGAGTCTCCCCGTCCCCGTCGGTTGTCCTTGACGACCGGACCTGACTGACCCCCACTGCAGGATAGACGAGAATGTCTTCCTCTTCGTCCCCAACATCATTGGGTACATCCGAGTCATCACAGCCGGCGCATCGCTGTATTACATGCCCATTCACCCGAAAGTCTGCACAGTGCTGTACTTTGTCTCGTGCATCCTCGACGCCGTCGATGGGCAGGCAGCAAGGGCCTTGAACCAGACTTCCAAGTTTGGTGCCGTCCTCGACATGGTCACCGATAGGTGAGTCAACAAGCCCTCTCAGCCATAACTTTTCTGGGAAAGAAGACGAGACTGAGTCCACTGATAGGTGTGCAACGGCGTGCTTGCAGACCTTCCTGTCGATCACGTATCCCAAGCTGGCCTTGCTGTTCCAGTTCCTGATCACCCTCGACTTCTCCTCGCACTACATGCACATGTACTCGTAAGCTGACCGTATCTCGTTCGAGGAAAAGCTTCCAGCTGACACGTCAGGTCCTTGACGACGGGTTCTGCGAGCCACAAGGCCGTGACGCAAGATGTCAGCCGAATCCTCTGGTACTACTACAATGACTCGGTATGTTGTTCGCCCTCCTTCGTTGCTTCTCGTTTAGGACCAGTTGCTGATCTACCCAGCGCACACTGTTCATCTTCTGTTTCGCCAACGAGGCATTTTTCGTCTGTCTCTACCTGGCGGCATACTGGACGACCCCGATCGCCCCCCACTTCCTCTTACCCGATACATTCCTCCACTCCGAACTGGCCCGTGATCACCCCAAAATCTTCGCAAATGTCATCTACTACCTCACTCACGCTACTTGGCCTCAGGTCGTTGCTGCCCTCACATTCCCAATCATGTTTGGCAAGCAACTCATCAATGTCGTTCAATTCTGGAAGGCTAGCAAGATTGTACGTCATCCGATCACTAGTGAGAGATTGGATTGGGAGATGCTGATAGAGCTAGTTGGTCGGTGTCGATCTGGCAGAACGACAGGCTGCGCGAGAGACGGCAGCTCGAGCCAGGCGATAAGCCCTGATGGGGTTGGTGACTCGTCACACGAGGATGAAACCTGTAGGGAGTGCGTGGAGTGCCAGAGTGGATTGCCAGAGGAGTGGATTGGACGCAAGCCGAGCAGTTGAATGCCGACAGCACATGACGACGGGAAGGAGACATATAAACCATTTAATAGGACAAATAGAAGATTGCGGAATAACTAGGAACTTCATTTATGCCATGCCATGCTAAACAAGATCAGCAAGCAGTGTCATCGTCGATGGCTGCTCTTAACAACCTGACAAGCACGGTACGGTACATTTGTATTTGGTTTCATACATCGTCCGGATTGTACAGACGATCTTTTGATTCTTCACTTAAGACTACAAACTGCTGTTGGGACTAATCCTTCACGTTTTCACTTTCCTTGCTGTCCATTCCATCCTCCTCCTTCATTCCTCCCCGCAAATATAAGAGTGGTACTGATCGCTCGCCTTTTTATCCATGTTAGGTGCGGAAAGGCGAGCGACGTTTTGGGTTGTATATAACAGGACACGAGTGGTTCTCTACTTCCTCTGAGTCATGGGGGGCTCCTCTTCACAAACGTTTCGGAGGGGGGTTTCGTATCGAGATTCGGGTGAGTTGGGAGATTACTTGATGGCTTTGGCGGTGGTCATGCCGACGTTACCGAGACTGGCTCGCGTTGCGCGTTTCTGAACCGGCGTCATGGTGGGAGTCGGTGCCGGTGCCGGAGCGTGGGAGATCGGGACGTGAGATGACTTGACTGGCGCTTTACGCTGACCGGCGGGAGCGGGAACGGGGGCGGGGGCGATGGGTTGTAAAAGAGCAGGACTCGATGTGGCTGCTGCCGAAACGTTGGGTGGGGACTGACTACCCGTCTTCTTGACTGCGGACGAGTTGGTCATGGCCGACATTTTCGGTGGGACACCTTCGACGATGGTCGCTCGGCGCCGTTTCGGTTGTGGACCAGGTTCGAGAGGGGTCGATGGCGTTTGACGGACCAAAGACGCCTTGGTCGGTGGTTTGCGCGCGGCTGGAGCAGAGGTCGGCGCGGACGATGACAGAGCGGTGAGGTTGGGCGTAGACTTCGAGTTGACCGATGATGCAGCGAGAGAAGACGACGAGGACGATACTGGCGCAGAGCCCGAAGTTGTCGTCGTCGAAGAGCCTTTATTGTGGGTCACCGCCGCGCCGCCAGCCTTCTTGACCTTGTCCTGTAATGGTTCAGGCAAGAAAAATGAACATCCAAAGTTTTCGGATGGCGTATGTTTCGGATTGAGGTTGGCCATAGTCGCAAACACCTGGAACAGGTCGTCTCGGAGGACATTGCCAAGACCACTGGCGGCGTTGTGACCAACGACCAGACCCAATTGACGAGCGACCTCTTGCGCCTGCGATAGTCGGATCCACGTCCCTTGAACTCCAGGCGCGTACTTGTGGCCCTCGATGTAAGCATCCATGGTGGTGTGCGCACTCGTGTCCCAGTCGGCCCGCTTGATGTACTTGTCATGCTGATCCGGCGGTACACCAAGGGCAATGAGCAAAGTGGTGATATTCACTGAGATGGTCAGCTCTGGAGTTTTTGTATCCGTGTCCGAGGGGAAAGGAGCTTACCGAAATCAGAGTCGAGTCGTCGGAACACATCAACCTTGCCGTAATGCTCAATGGGTCCAGCTACATGGACATAGACTGGGATGTTGTCGACCACAGTTGCTAGCACACCATCACACACGTTCTTGAGGATCGAGACAGAGCCGTGGTATGCACCTTCATCACCGGGCGTGTACATGGCATTCGCGAGTGGACGTCGGGGAGGGGCGACCTTGGCGGGAGGCGCGGGCGAGCTCGTCAGACTCGTTGGAGCAGTGCTCGAGACTGTAGATGGAGGAGTCGCGATGGGTAGGGGCGGCTCGACTTCAGCTTTGATGATCGGCTTCGCCGTGGCTGGCGCTGCAGAAGCTGTGACCGATTCCTTGACCTCTTCTCGAACGATCTTGCGCGGGGGAGGGGGAATGGCGACCACCTCCTCCGGTAGGATTGTTGCAGGCGCCACTCTCTCTACGGGAGGAAGAGCGAGTCCCACCTCGGCTTCCGCTTGTGAGACCATTTCTTCGAGATTGAACATGGCATGATCGGCAGGAGGAGGAACTGGCGGGAATGATGGGATAGGGGGACCAAACATCTCGGGGTGGAAAGTCGGGCTGACGAGATGTTTCGGATCGACACCGAATCTCGGTCCTCCGACGTGGTCGTTGAGCGTTAGGCCAGCCACAGATTGCAGCATGACAGGGCTGAGCACCGACGGCGCAGGCGTGCAGACGTGGAGCGAATCAGTCGAAGCGTGACCCCATCCACCTGGAAAGTCGAAGGGCGAAGGGTGGTCGAGCCAAGGGGTTGGAGGTAGTTCGCAAGCTGCAGACCCTGGTCGGAGAGCTTTGCAGGCTTCGAGACAAGCCCGTTGCCGATCTGCCCGCTCTTGAGCAAGCCTGCGTGTAGACTCTTCCTTCGCTTCGGCCTCGGCACGAGCATGTTCCAATTCCTCGGTACCGATCATCTCGAAGTCGGCACCGGCAGGCTCGTCGTCGAGATCCGTGAGTTCCGATGGTGAGGTGGCGTTGAACGGCGAGAGGTCATGAGGTTGGGACCGAGTCGGCTGATGTGGAGATGTCGGAGCCGCACCAGTGCGACGAGAGCGAGTCGACTTCTTCCTGACAAGCTTTGCGCCGCCTTTCAAATCTCCATTCTTCAATCCCATCAATGCTTGTCGATTGCCCACACCGATGGGCCCGCTACCGAAATTGAAACCGGCAAGTGTTAAACCCACATCTCGGCGAATCTTGCGGCGTGGGGTTTTCTCCTTGTTCGGCGGTAACCATCCTTCCAGCTCGTCGATTGTCACGCTCTCGGGACCCATGAGCAATTCTTGCAGATCGAAGCGCGAACAGTTCATCGAGTCGAGTTCTGGCAAGTCCAGCTCGGACGAACTTGACGAGCGAGTCTCGAGGGCAGCGGACGAGGCGCGAGAGCCGTGTGCGTATCCTCCACTACCATCATCCGTCGTCAAGGGTGAAGGGTAGTCCTCTGGTTCCTGCTTCACCTGCATCTGATTTCGACTCGCGGCAGCCTCGCAAGCCCAAGCGAAAAGGTCGTTCTGCTTCTCTTGCTCGAGGGTCGATTCGCCTGCATTGGACAAGTGATCTTCGAATGAGTCGTCGGGAGACTTGACGGGACCTTCACCAGTCTCGTCGAGCCAGACAGGGTTATCCACCTCCATCTCCATCTCGCTAGGCTCGAACGAATCGCGAAGGCGCGAAAGGTGCTGAGTGGGGCTGACATCGATAGGAAGGGTCGAAGGGCGGAAGTGAGGCGAAGCGATCGGGCTCGAGTTGCCAGACCATGCTGCAAGTGGTATGGCTGCGCACTCTCTTGCCTTCATGCCCTTGCGGGATTTGGCGCAAGGATGTGCGGTCGTGGTCGACATCGATTCGGCAAGGCTAGCAGTTTCTGACGCGGGCGGGTACGAATCGAGTCGGCCGGAATCGGTCATGGGATCTGAATCTCGCTCCTCGTCGGGCGAAGACATGGGGAACAGTACTCGCAGAGCATCGGTAGCCTCTTTGATCTGCGATTCGTCGTCCGCAGCCGACCAGATGATCCCTTCGTCTCCCACTCCGTCACGTATGACGATACCCGATGCCATTCCCCAGTCTGACTCCCTCATCTCGTCGTCCGAACTCGAGCTGGAGGTCTCGAACTGCGCGTGTGGGTCTTGGTCCCGCCTGACGGTCCAAGTGGTGTTATCGAGAGAATGAGATGGACAAGGTGTGGGAGCGGCGAACATTGGAGACTGTGGGAGACCGGGGGAAGGAAGGTAATGGTCGATATGGCGAGGCGAATGGGGCGAATAGTGAGCAAAAGGCGATGCGGTGTGTAAAGGTAGAGGAGGCGGTTTACGAGCTTTGACGCGGGGCTGAGCGACAATCTCCAACTCGGACTCGGACGATCCGCTCTCGTCAGAACTAGCGATAGCATCTGCACGACGCGTGTGCTTGCTTGACGATTTCTTGAGTCCAGGCGCGAGGGTGATGGTGGCACGGCTGCTTGTTGAAAAGGTACGAGAAGGCGCCCGTGGTCGAGGTGGGTGAGCAGCAATCTCTCGCTCGTCATCTCCATCCCCATCCGTCCTGACACCCGAACCGTTTTGCCCGACCCGAAGTGTAATCTTGCGCTCGGGCTGTTTACCAGGCGGCGGCGTTCCGCTGCTCTTGATCGAGTCGGCTTTCTTGACTTGCGGAGCGATCTGTCGGGGCGTGGAAGATGCTTTGGTCTGCTTCTTTTTTGGCTGGGGAGGCTTCTTCGCCGTCAGAATTGAGATGTCGAGACCGTCGAAAGGGTTCTTCCATTTACGTGATCCGACCGGAGCGAGGAAGTATACTTGGCCACGGGGTCGAGACGATCCTTCAAATGCGTTGGGGAGTAGAGCCGACTCCAACGCCGATTCGCCTACAGAGCCATGCAGCTGCACCTTTCCAAACAGGTTCTTCCTCCCGTCCCGCTCACACCGTTTCGTGTGTAGACGGATAGCCGTGACGATGGGGGTTGTCCGTTCGATGGCGGCGGAGGGAGCACGAATCCAAGCATTCTCTTCGAATACTATCCGAGCGATGTCTTCTGGCAGCAATGCGCGGTTACCCTGTAAATGTCAGCGAGCGCAATCACCACACGCCTGGTGGGATCAACGTTTTGAACTCACCACTGAGGCCAAAGCTGCACAACAGGCCATCAACACATCGTCCTCTGCGTCCGCATCCGCGACTCCACATTTTGCCTGACCTCCATACTCCTCCGGAAAGGGACACGATTGCCGATCTTTGTCGCCATGGTTACGCGTTTGATGACTTTTGGGTTCGACATACGATTTCGACTGAAGACGTGAAGGTCCGGCGACCGAGTTGGCCTGAGGAAAAGAAGGTGGTGTTGCCACTGGCGTGACTGGTCCGGTGGTAGAAGGGGTGGCGGGGGCGGTCGACGAAGCCGAAGTCGACTGTCGTCTACGAGCCGAAGACCTGGTACCGACGGGCGGTGTCTGGAGATGTGCCGGGAGAAGGTGTGGAAGAGCCGATCCGGAGCCGGATGCGGTGGACGAGGAGGATGCGACTGCTGTTATCGAGCCATTTGGCATGTTTGTCGCTTTATTGAGGGCATGGTGAGGACTCCGACCCATAGGATATGAGCGAGCCGAGTGGATGTATGCTCGTCACCAAATCTATCCAGTAACTTGATGAAACGAGCAGGTCCACGGCGGAAAGCGAATAGCGGCGGCGAGAGCGGTGTCTGTCGTTGGAAAACAAGAGCGTGTGATTCACTCGAGTGTGTCCCTCTAGTTCAACTTGAGAGATGTCGAGTCGGAAGAGATGAACATCGAAGTGGCAAAGAAGGTGTACCGCAATGCCAAACTTCTGATTCCCCCTTGGATGGCCGGGTCGATCGCTTCAACACAAAGGAGAAAAGAGGGTGGCCAAAGGATGGGAAAGTGTCGACGAAATGGACCTCGGCAAAGAGGGGGATGATTGACGGGGCGATTTTCCGCGCTATGGCTCAAAGGACCGGTCGATCAAGTGAAAGGCGAGCTTGAGTGGAGCGAGAGGGTGATGAGGTCGTAACAACAGTCTAAACAAACAGGTCCAGTGTCCAGCCAGACCTAGTCGAGTTGACGCGGGGTATACCGGATTTCGGTGGAGAGGGAGATCCTTCCTACTGCGCGTGCTGTCGAGTCGTGATGAGTGGATATATCCGCGTCCCTAAACGTGTCTGTCGTGATGTAGTGATCGTCGTGAGCGTGCCGAATCGTATCGAGCGAGGTTGAATTACGATAAGAGAGATGTCGAGGTTGGTTGATAGACAAATAAGAGGAAGGTTGTTGGAAGAGTAGAGAGAAGAGAAAAGACCCTAAGTCAGCGAGTGCTTCTTTTTTTGGTGTTGACGAGATGATCCGTGCAGAATTGAGAAGAGGGAGTAGTGGTAGAGTGGGGCAGGTTGACAAGGTGAAAGGCAAGGAATGATGAACTGTGTGCGTGTGCGTGTAGAGAGGATGAGGGCAGTAATCCTATGCCAGGAAAGCTGACGACCTGCTCCGTGTCTAAAGGACTCTCTGGACGACAGAAGGGTACCTTGCTCCTATTACTATGCACCTTCCTTCCGCGCTTTCCTTCCGTGACCTTTGACGCAAGAGCGGCCGCCGTCGAGAGGGAGGAACCCGATGGACCCAATGAAACACGTCACACCCGGGCGATTCCGTGGATGCCCGATTCCAACTCACCCTCGGCCTGCCGATTTGGTGAAAAGTTATTTTGCGTTGGTGGTGTTGGTTTTGGTCTTGGTATCGTCGGTAACTCGAGTATATATTATAAAGTGAAAGAGATGAGTCCGAGAATCGAGCTAATGGTGAATGGTGAATGATGGGTGCTTGGGAAATAAAAGGTGACGGTGAGATGGTGAAGCTGAGGTGATTACTATCGCCGCGACGATAATATCGAAGGCTAGGGGAATCGTCGTCGTCGTCAACCCTCTTGTAAAGTTGAATTAGGGCCGATTCCCTCTCAAATTCCTGTTGACCCTATACCATACGCAGCTGCCTTTCTCTTCTCTGCTCAGCTGCGCAGCTGGAACATACGAACATACATTGATGACAAAAGCACTTACCGTATCGAGTAAATCATAATGAGGATGAAGGCTGATCAGGGCGGAGTTAAGGGTAAAATAGCATCCACCATTTGGACCTTACCGTGTCGCTGTTCGTTTTCGTTGTTCGCTAGTTCAGAGCAGAGTAGATTAGAGTCTGGAACTGTAAGCCGCCCTATGCCCCAAGTCTATCAAACTCATCCTGGAAACATGTCGTCAGAGCTAGAGGGAAGCTAACGGACCGGGCGGGATTTACAGGCCGTCGCGTGGCACCACCATATGAACATGAAACGTCTTTGAGCTTGCCGTGCCGAGACTGTCGTAGCTCATCACACACCTTGTTCATCTTCATGCATACCTGATTATCCCAGTCATACACCACAGTCGAACGGCGGTGCAGCATACTTCCGATGCAGTGCCGAATTATCGAGTCGAGCAGAAGTATGAGCGATTTTCGAGTGCTTTAGATCGCTCTTCCCCTGTCCCGTCGGTCCGACCGAGAAAGATATGTATACTGATGGCAAATGCAGGTCTGGGGTTACTTCCATTCATACGCACATGACACTTGGGTACAATCGACATTCGACACGAACACTTCTTTACACTACAGACACTACAGAAAACAGCTAGGATACGGAGAACAGGTATGTCGTTAAGGGGTAAAACAGGGGTAGACCGCTTGGTCGAAGGAAGTAGAGGAGATCGGAAAGGAGCAGAAGGCACATATCCGCCAAGCATGGCCGGCAGCGTTCCGCAAGTCTTTCCATCCCCTCCTCGCCTTCAGTCGACCTCGAACCTCGCTCCAACCGCTCGGATCGGAAGCGTCGGCACGGCCCACATACAGAAGTAGAGAGCGAAGTGAATGAAATTGGGAAAGCGATGTCGGGGATTTCTGGCGGAGTCTGGGGCTGGTCGACGCCGTCAGGAGCTTGGCGAGGGTAATGGATCTCGGTGATTTCGCCGCGAAGATCGAATCAATCACTTTCCCGAGCCCGAGATCTTTTCCCGCTTTCTTGGCTTGAGACAGCCGGTGCCGCTGTTCGCCGCCCGACATCCCGTACATGGTTGTTGAGAAAGAAGGAACCTTCGACCATTCGTCTCGTTGATTCGTATGATCGTCCTTGACATGTCGGCACAGAGCTAGACAAATGCTTTTGGTCGGTACTCGAACGAGGCAGGCACGAGATTGCCGTCCGAGGCTCCGCCAAGTGGGTTTCTCCGGTATCGCCTATCCGTTTCCGAAGAAAGTTATCCGGCAGGCGTCCGGGGTGTATGATAATGGGAAGGACAACAAGACGCTATTCCACAAGGCATCCGTATGATGTCCGGGGTCCGGTTGTCGACATATTTGGTTTCTCGATGGAGGTTGCGTAGTCTCGATCCCGACAAACTCAGTGCCTAGCACGAGCTTCACCTTGTCGGGGGCGAGCCGAAGGGAGGCGACTTGATCGGAGTCACGGGCGCGCGTCGGTTGCGCAGCTTGCTTGGCCAGTCACGCGCCGTTCCACTCGCCTCTCGGTCCTCTCATCGCGATAGGTCGTCTATCGCTTTCTTGATTGAGGAACTATCATGTTGTCCTCGTCATTGGCGAGCTGATCGCTCGCACTCGTCGTCGTCACGTCGTCTCGGGTGTTCGTGCTGGAACGGCACATTCGGCCATCCACGCGGGGTCGTCAAATCGTTACGGTATACTCGAGATGGTATTGAGGGTGGTAAAAGGGCGGGCGGATATGATGTAGAGCGAAATGGGACCCAAATCGTAACGGAAGGGTATAATGGAAGCAGGACGTGCAAGTCCATTGGTATACTGGTATCGTGACTGGGTGAGTCAGCCTATGCGCTCATGACCTCTGCACTGGTCTTCACAGGTAATCACTCACCTGCACGTCGTAGCTATACTTGACTACTCTCGCTTTCGACCGCCCTCGGACGGGTTCGAGTAGAACGAGAGTCGGCTCGTCCGACCATCTCGCGAGGGTGGTCCGGCTTCGGCGTTGGTGCTGAGTCGCGACGGTCCGCCTTCGGCGTTGTTGCTGAGACGCGACGGTCCGCCTTCGGCGTTGTTGCTGAGACGCGACGGCCCGGCTTCGGCGTTGTTGCTGAGTCGCGATGACCTGACTTGTTCGACGACGGCGGCACGGCTCGTCGATTCGGCTACGGCGTTGGATCTACGGATCGGCCTGACCCGAGGCTGATAAGCAGGCAGCAAACCTCGATTACCGACTGGCCTCGCGAGATCTCCGGGTCGCCGGACTGGAGTGAGGTCCGCGAAGTTCGAGGGGCGCGGAAGGACCACCGTCTCGGTCTGCGTCGTCTGCTTCACTCGTTGAGTAGCGTCGGCTGTTCCTTGCAGTGGAGCTGCTTGACCAGTCGTGATGGTAGCAGGACTGTTGCGGTCGGCTCGCTCGGCGCCGATAGGTCGGGGAAGACCGTCGGTCGGAGGGACGATGGGCGAAGGAAAGCCCGGCATGAAGCAGTTGCGAAAAGGTCGGGTGTCTGTTGATCGGATTATCAGCTCGGGGTATTGGACAAATGCTCATGGTGGACTCACAGGCCCTGATGTGCTTGAGTCGATGACACCATCGGCAATGTGTGTTTCGTCGCCAGTCTGCAGAGCCTCGGTCAGCATTGGCTTAGCACTGACAGACATTGACAAACTCACTCCACTCGATTTTCTGGTGGTATTGCTGAGCCTCGTTGTTCCACTGACACGGACAGATCCAGTCTCCGGGCTCGCCGAGCGGTGGCCCCTTGCAGTTGTTGGGAGGCGAAGAGCGATTTTGCCCGCACCTCGAATCGCAATCTCCATCATGGAGGCTATAGTTGCAGCTGATGTTCAGTCCTTTGATCGACATCACAAGACGACGAGCTATGAGGCGATGCTCACCGGATGCAGTGTCGGTTGTGCTGGAAGTTGTGAGCTTCACATTGAAGACAGTCTAGCGGGATCAGCGGCAACCTCGTCGACCCAAAAATCGAACTCGGACTTACCGATATCGCCCGGCTGCCTCGGCTGGTTGGGGTCGTATCGCTTCGGGCTATCACCTTGTCCATATCGAGGCGAAGGAGGCGGAGTCCTGGCATTGAGGAATTGAGGTATCGGCGCCGGGAGCGTTGGGAACGGCAGTTGCGGCATGGCAAGCATGCCCCTGGCAGACTGACCAGAGTAATGACCCTTGAGGTATGGGGCGGTCATCTGGGCCCTGTACCTCTCTCGGGCGACCATGCGGATCGTGTTGGCCGCGACGGGATCGAAGAGTCCAAGTCGCGAGACACCCAATCGTAATAGCTGATTGGTGAATTCGTCCATCCGAGGAACAGCAAAGAGAGAGACTTCGCCAGCCTCGATGACGGCGGCGATGAGTTGGTCGACTAATTCGATGACGTTCGGCATCAGAAGCGGCGGTAGACGGACCCTCGAGCCTTGCTCTCGTCGGTAGTTGGTCCACTGTCGCAACTCCCAGGGATTCAGAGGGCGACCCGGCCTCAATCGAGCTTGCGGGAGAACTTGTCGCACTGGCGGACCAAAGACGCTGCTGAGGTGCATGATGTCTGCGAGGGCGGCATGAGGTCGAGCTACATTGGCAGGGGCGGGTCGCGGCGGTCGAGGGACGGTGTCGTTCCATGGTCGCGAAGGTATGGACGGACTGTCAGTCTCGATTCGCTCCAGCGGAAACGTGGGAGCGCCGGCAGTCGGAGCGAGATGGACGAGCGGGGTATCGGTCCATGCGTTCGGGGTGAACGGGATCGGTGTAGCGCTAATAGGGAGTGGCAGTGCTCTCGGTGTCCAGGGCTGATCAAGTCAGGTCATGATCTATACTCGGTGTTGGCAGATACTGACATTGACGACACTGCCGCCAGTGGTCTGGCTTTGCTGATCATCGACCATGTTCTCTGCGGCCTGCCGCGTCAGCTCCGATCATGCACAGGACGAGGAAGGCATGAAGGAGGAAGTTTGGGCCGCACAGGTGTCTGTGCGACACTGTCACAGACCATTTGTGCACTAACCGACCGAGACAAGGTACGCGGAAGAGGCCAGTGGTCGAGTGACTGAAGGTACTAGCCCACAGTCACACGACAGGAGATGGGGGACGAGAGGGTTGCCGTGACCTCGACTTTAGAGGGGTGTAGAGACTTACCGGGAGCAAGGACAGCCGGTACGAAAGCTGAAAACCGAAGCAAGGGTCGCTGTCGGTGGAGGGTGCCGGGCTACTACTTCCCTCGGAAGGGGTCGACGGAGGTGCTTGCAGAGGGATATTGAAAGGCTTTTTCATGATCGAGGGTGGTCGGCACGATGGGCTGAGCATATCAGGATGACGTGGTACTGATATGGGCGTGGACGGGTATGGGTGTTGACAGATGGTTACGATTGAGGACCGAGTCGAAGGTGGTGGTGGGTGGTAAGATCGACAACGATAGGGATGGCGATACGATGAAGAGCAGTCGAGACGTGTTGTGTGAGAGCAATGGGGATAGGTAGGTCGACAGAGGAAGATGGCTATACACAGTGACTGGGGAGGGTAAGGTCACGCGACGCGCTAGGTGGTGGGTGAGTCACCGACGTCGAGGACTGATACGACGAGGGTGTACGATATGTCAACGATGATGACGATGACGATGATGACGATGATGACGATGACGATGATGATGGTGAGGAAGGGTGTACCCCGGGTGGAGGTAATGTTAATATGAGGGTTGGGTGATGGGATGGGATGAGAGGGGAGTAGGAGGTTCGAGTTGAGAAAAGAAGAGAACGTTGACCTACCAGGTCGCGTTCTTTATACCTCGCCGCCAGCCATGGATGATCGGATCGAACGTGTCGACGCATCGGTCAAGCGGAGTAGCTCTAGGTCAAGCTTTGAGCGCGGGTTCGCCTGTGCGTACTCTCGAATCCGGCGAACGAGGCATCAGATCTGGGCAGCACGAGCAATCACAACGACCCCACCTTCCCGTCAAGCACCAATAACCAAAGCCAAATGTTCATGTCGAGCGATTGCTGTTTCAGATCTTCCCATCTCGGCCGGGCGTCCCCCCTCCCTCCCTTGCTGCCTCCGCCTCGACCGCGACCATGGAGCAGACGTACGACTGAACTTCGGTTGAATAGAGTCATCGTCTAGAGGTAACGATGAGATCTAAAGGTGACGATGAGAGAAGATGGTTTGAGTGCGGGCAAGGTGAAGAAGTAACGGGTAGAACTTCATCGCGAATCTTCTCTTCCTCGCGCCCGTCAACTTGGAGTGGAGATCGGGTAGTGTCCTTGACGACGAACCAGCGATACTCACGAGCACACGCACACACACACACACACACACACACACACACACACACACACACACACATACATACATACATACACACACACACACATCAGCAGGGAAACTCGGTAATGGGAGATCGCACGGGGTAGCCGGTAACCGGTGCACGGACAGCCCTCGTGCCTCGGGGCTCATGACGAATACCTCGGTTTCACCACCAGTCCCGAATTCACATCGAGCTTCAAATCCACGAGATTGGCTCAAGTGTAGTCACATAGCTCAATCCCGTGCAAGGGTCCAGAATCGAGAGATGCCCAACACGACCATCCATTGGACATAAACGGGGAAGGTCAAGCTCCAAGCTTCAGCTCCGCCTCGTCCTCCTTACCGCCTGCGCTACAGGCACTCCACCTCCAGCCGGCTTTGTACGGGATTGCGAGGGGAACAGCTCACATCAAGATGAAACACTTCCATGGTTCCGACTTACCATCAACGAGGGAAAGCGCCTAGAAGGCTATGTATGCGGAAAACTCCACTTCCCGTGCCCGAGGACCCCAATTCGGGAAGGAATGACCCTAGCCTCGAGCTTGTGAGTCAATGAATGTCAACATGGTCGAAATCACGAAGGGCAGAAGGAGCAGCCGCCCGAGACCCAAGGGGATAGAACAGATGCTGCGCACAATCTCACTGAAACCGAGCCATTCCGCACTGGTCATGACGGTCAGGCCAATCTTGCGGAACACGCCAAAGTCTCAATCGCTCGGAAGCGCATCGACAATTTGACTGGCGCTCAGGTCGAGATATCTGCGACGCCCGGCCACAACTTTCTCGGCAGTTCGACTGGCGTCACGAGGCCAGAGTAGCGCACAAGTCACGTGAGGAGCTGTCGGAGACTGTAAACAGGCCGGCTGCGAAGAGCGCCTCGAATAGCCGGGGGCTTTGAAGGTAAGAATCTGGTTCGTGGACGGCGCCTTTCATCGAGGTGGCCAGGAATGTCGGCCCTGCCGGCGAAGGGGATGACCAAAAATCATCTCACCAAGGAGATGGCAGTATGGCAAGGTCAGCTTGACAGGGAGGATGGAGGTTTCGATCCTCCTGTCGAGTCTGGTGTGCGAGTACGGGCGAGAAAGCGTTAGCTTGATCACTCAATGCTGGCTCTCAATACGATTGCCTGAGCGTTCAAATGCTATGAATCTCTTACAACTCGTTCTCCATACTTGCGGCGCCAGGTAGATTTAGAATCGACTTCTAGTTTCTTACGGCGGCACTCAGCCCATCTCTGCGCTCTGTGGTGGGACGAGATGGCTCGCAGGGATGCTTGCTCGTCGTGTGGGAACAACGAGGCGAGCTTTAACAGAGGAAGGCCGTTTGCTTCCTCCTCTCCATGGATAATGAGACGTCTCTGGACGGTCGATCGGTGGCTGGAAAGTGGAAGTATAGTCAACGCTCGCTTGTAGTGAGGTCAGCAAGATAATTCAATGCATGCCATTGGCGCCGAGCTGAAGCCGACAGTACCCCGAGTCATCTGCCTACCATATTCCCTTCTTCCACTTCTTCAACAATTCTGAAACGCCTGCTCCTTCCTAATCGGGGCACTGTGGATCATACATGCCTTCCCGGCGGATTCCAGCGGTAAGTCCCAAGGCCTCGTACCTCTCGCACGGCATGCCATAGGGTGATGGACTCTGAGTCTCTGGTCAATCTCGATTGAAACAACCATAGAGTGTGCCCGGCATTGGTCGACATGGTTCGTTGCATACAAGCACTTGGTTGGACGTAAGAGGATTGGTATATTATATAATGCGATGCGATAGGAATAAGACACTACAACACATGTACCCTGGTAGGGTATCGCAAGACTAGAGGTATGGTAAGGAAGTGGGGAGGGGAGGGGAGCTAGCAAAGGACGGGCGGACTTCGGTGTCCTCGATTATTCAGGTTCATATCCAGTCCACCAAACTCGAGTCCCATGGCACTGGCGCTGGCGGAATTGGCCCCGTGAGGCGCAGTGGAAGAGTCCGTGTGCCTCTCGTCTGTTCGGGTAGGAGTGGAGAAAGCCGAATAGTATCCGTTTGACGAAGCGGATGTTGATTGACTAGGCGGGGCTGCGGCGGCGAAGTAGCCTCCGGACATCGGGCGATTGCCCTTTGGTGTCATATGACCCGAGCTCGACATGGGTGGTGAGCCGTGAGAAGAGAAGTAGGCATCGAGAGAAGACGTCGAATGCGCTCGACGTTCCAGTGCAGGTCGATCGAGGTAGGCCGTAGTGTGATTAGACGATCCGCCGCCCCAGCAGAACCTGACCAGTCAGCGAAGATACCATGCGGACAAAAGCCGGATGTACTCACTGCTCGATGAAGGAAGCGTAGCTGTCGAAGCCGTTGGGCACGTTGTGGCCCTTGACGTCGGTTGGGCTCCACCTTGGCATGGTGGACTCAGGAGGTGACTTGGGCGACTCGCTCGGCGTGTCGTCATCGTTCACGGACTCGTTCGACGATTCGAGCTGGGGAGGCGAGACGGCAGCAGAAGTAGGCTGACTTGGCGCTTCATCCTGATTAGGCGAAGGATCGGGCGACGGGCCAGAGACTTGTACTTCCGGCACCGGGATATAGTTGGGCGGTGTTGCCGACGCTTCTCGGGAACTGCTGACCGACGAAGCTTGCGAGGACGTTGTCACGGCCGTAGGTGTAGGAGGCGATGTCTTGCCGTCTCGACTGCCATTTGCTGCCCGGCTGGGGCGGCCAGTGATCGCTTGCGAGAAGAAGCCGTCGGTAGGGCTCAATTGCGCGTACTCGGATCGAGGCGAGTAGAAATCCATCGTAGGTCGACCTCGATCTGGCGATGGCTGACCGAGGTTGGCGTTCTGACCATACTGCAAGAGACCAGTACGAACGTTCGGCAAATCGGTGTTCGATCCTTTTGGCGAGTTCGAGTTGCGACGAGCACTCTTGAGTGCGGCGCCGAAATCGTAGCGAGCAGCAAGAGCGGGACCAGCAGCTGGCAAATCGCCCTTATTGTTCGGTCGTGCATCGTAGGCAGAAACACTTCGTCGAGGCGAACCGGTGGACGGGTCGAGCGACATGGGCTTACGTTGAGGCGAGAATGAGTTGTGTCGACTGGAAGCAGGGGACAGCAGCGGCGGTGAAGTGCAGTCATCGGCCTGGAGTCGATCGAGTTTGGCTCGAAGATCGGCGAGACGATCGTCATCCCTGCCCGACGTGACGCTCCATTGACTTGTCCTTCCGCCAATCGCCTTGCCCATCCCAGGTTGGATCGTCGGCTGATTCCGCTTTGGCACCAGTCGACTGCTCGAAGCGAACGTCTTTTCAAACAAGACCTGATAGTTGTGTCCGCTGTTTGAATCCCAAATCTCTTTGCCGTCGGTGTTGTATCGAATAGCCATAAAGAGCGTCTTCTCTTCGATCTTGTTCAAGAGATCGTGCAGCTTGATGACGAACGAGAATCGATCATACTTGCCGCCCTTGACGCTGTCCTTGTGCGTAGCAGTCACCTCCGAAGTTGTCTGCCACCAGTCGAACGTGAATCGCACAGCCACCCACTTTTGGAACGCCATGTTGCGGACCTGGATGATACCTCGAAGGGATTTGCGATCATCGTCGAGAAACAGCGATTCGAGGAAGAGGTCGGCATCGGGTGCTTGATGCGTGGGGAAGTTGGGCAAGTTGATTTGAAGTACTTTTCGTTCTCGCTTGTCCCCACCTTCCTCGTCGGTCGATGGAAAGGGGTACTCTTCCCCCTCGGAAGTAGTGTAGTCTCCAGTAGGTGAACCATTCCGACTGACGACTGACGGTTTCTGCTCCTTTTGAAAGAGCTTGACGCGTTCCAGTTGAGCGTCAAAGTGGACGTATTTCGGACAACTCGGCGTCGTAGGCAATGATTTTGATTCGAAGCGAGCGCGCGAAAACTGGGATTCTGCTTCTGGCGGAGGTGGAGCTTCGAGCGGGGTACCATTGGCAGCCAAGGGACCGCCGTACTTGAGTGCGGGTTTGAGGATCTCTCCTGACTTTTTACGAATGAGTTTCGCAGAGTAAGGTGAAGGAATGACCGCCGACGGAGTATCAATTGACGGAGCGTTGAGGGGAGTGATACCGGTGAAATCGAGCTTGAGGCCGGTATTCCGCCGTGAGGTCATGGTGACTTGGCCATTTGACTGCCGTTCCGGCGGTGACAACGAAGAAGATGGACCGGCGCGAGAGACCAAGGACGATGACGCCAATGGTGACGACGTGTCGGTACCACGGATTGCATGAAGGTTGGTGTCGGACTTCGCACGGACAGGCTGTTGCCGACGGGGCAGAAAGTTGCCCGGGGCACTGCTGGCCGGTCCCATTGAAGAGGAATTTGGGATTTCGTGGCTGGTGGAGGATGATCGCTCGGGGGAAGGATTGCGTGAAGAGGCGGCAGAGCTGCCCGAGCTGTCGGGAAGCTCGGTGAAACCAAACAGTCTTGGACGACGACCTCGCTTTTGTTGAGCGAGCCGGACCGAGTCGTTGGCCATCTCGAGCGTATTGCGAGGGGGAGAGCGGACCTCGGGTAAGACATGCAGAGGCACGGGCGGCGCACTGGCCGACGGTCGCATGCTGACAACGCGGGGACTGCCCATGGGGCTACCAGCAGGGGATGTGCGGGGTGATGCACTCCTCGAGCCAGAGGGGCCGGGGTCGACCGTGAGAAGCGGCTCGAGGGTGTTTCCATTCTCTTCGCGATCTGGGGTAGGTGGGTGAATGAAGATAGAAGATACCCGCCTGCCCGGTCAGCTTTGCGTTGCCTGCGCCCGATATGCAATAGAGACGTACGTTTGATCTGGTGACAGAGGGGTAGTTTTGGAGTGTGGCCGGTCGTCTGCCAACATCGCCTCGACGCTCGCTTCCTCGCCTTGATCCTGCGTCAACAACAGACCATTGGTGGAAGCCGCAGAGTACGGCATCCTGTCCATGATTCTACTCGCTCCTTCGACTTGAAGCACACGATTTCCACCTAGCACAGACAAAATACCGGTTGGCTGGGCGAGTTTGAATGGTGCTGCGTGAGGAAGTGTGTGTGGTGTATTGAGCAAAAGTGAGATGGGGATCGCCGGTAGGTGCGGTATATATTCTGTCGTTTGTCGAACCGGATGAAACTGGTCCGAGACTACAGTCGGTCGGTATGGCTGTTCGGGTGTACCAGGGATCACTGGTTCGACGGGGTCAGAGGACTCGGGTAAAACTGAGACAGTCTCGTTATCGATTAAGTCCGGAGAAGGTGGTGGGGTGGGGTAAACGTCTTCGGGCCGACTAGGCTTGATGGGATGTTTCGTCTGCTTGGTCTGAGATATGCTAGGGCGAACGTAGTCTTGCGCGGACGATGGTCTATTGACGTCCCTTGCGCCGAAGCTGACCGCTGGCGAATACGAAGCCGGGAGGTGGGTCGAGTAGCCCGAAGAAAGCGAGACAGACGGGACAGAGTCGGAAACCGGGTAAGATCCTAAACCGCTATGTCTGGGAGCGAGCGATGACGATGGGTTTTGATTGAAGCGAACAGGTGGGAGCGGGCCTGTGGGAGACATGATGTAAGCGGGGATTCCTGCTACAACGGCTAGGGGGTTGAGAGCTAAAGGGAAGGATAGATGATCGGCGGGCAGATCATTGGGAAAGGCGGTGTCTTTGGGCGGTGGACGGAGGTGGATTCGAGGTGTGTATTATAGGATTATAAGGTGGTGTTACAAGTGCTACCGAAGGTAGATGATGATGAAGAAGAGAAGGGGACGAGATGATCAAGAACGAGTTCAAGATGGCATCGTTTGACGATTGTTGATTGATTCAAGTGGTGGGGGAATCGGGAAGCTGGGCAACTCACCGCTTCACTTGAACGTAAAATTACGTCTGCTCGTGCTCGAATCCGATGACCAAGGCCGTCCAAGAGGAACCCGCTGCGCCTTCTAGTCGTTCCTCTCTATCCCAATGTCAAACACAGCGAACGCCTCGTACGTGTGTTGGGCACCACCGGGTGGTCGAGTTTGGCCTATCGGATGGGACGCGGGATGACAGTCGATCTGGGGCTTCACGACGATGCCCAGGTTTGTTGCTGAAGAAACTTTGAGCGTACGTGAGATGCTGGTCCGTAGGGCCCAGGCTGACGGTACGATGTCGTGTTCGATATCGAAAATCAGACGTTGAAAATGGGCGGAGAGAATAGGTGGTGCCGAGACTGAACTAACGATGCCGGGATTGCTTGGTCGATGTTGCTACAGATATGCTGACGATATTGCCGAATCTTTTGCGGATGCGAGACTTTCTACAGGGAGCTATGCACAGTGCGGGGGGTGGTGTACCGCAGAGATGTATATGACAGACAAATATGAGAATGCAGAATGTAAAGACGAGGGGGAGGTGGCTGTCAATGACGGAGCTCCCCTCGACACACCCAACCTTAATGCCGTTTACCAAGCAAAGGCTTCCTGTATCTTAAACTGCACATTCCCTGTCAGCTTTACGTTCTCACGACTGTGCTCAGCCAATACCGTCCCTCGCTGCAAGCCTGGATTCCGGATGTCACAGGTGCATATAATGGGGCCAGAGGAGAGGCGGCTCTTACGTCTCAATTGCTGACGACGTCTTTTTCCTCAACGCTTTACTCGGCTTGATCAATCGACAACATCCCTGTTCTTTGTGCAATTTCAACCCCATCCTGGCCCCATCGGCGCACTCTGCATTCCCAGGACCTGCTCAGTGCCGTGCTGACAGCAGCGTTCGCCATCGCTCACCCTCCCATCGCTAGCCAGCTTCGCACATTAACATTATTTTCCCATCAACATCAATTCCCCGCACGGCACTCAGAAACACACACTCAGGAATAGACGTCATCATCCCGATCTTGGCCCCGTCACTTCTCATCAACCGAAATATCACGTTTTGGCCCCCTCAGGGCAACGATACTCAGGGTCTAGCTTATTATGCTCGATTGGATCGACTTTCGACGCCACCGCTCTCCTTTTCATGTTCTGTTTCCCACGTTCCCAGGCTAGTGAAAGCCGCCGGCATCAGACAGACAACTTCCCACGCATCGATCCCGGCTCCTGCCTTCTTGGAAAGGGGGAAATGTGTGGAGTCTGGTGAAGGCTCATCTGGAGATCGGGAGAACGGCAGATGGAGCTTCGATGATGCCGAGTCAGGTTCCGGCAATGACGAGAACGCTTTACAAGCTGGGAACAACAGGCGCCACCTGCGTCAAACCCTTTATTGCGTGACGCGTCCCCCTGCCTCACGCGATCACCCTCAGCCAATACGATACGGTACCGACTGTCTCGCGATTTTGCTGGATACGACACGTGCAGCTGCAGCTCCGGCAGATACGTCCCAGACTTGTCAGTGGCTTCATTCCATGCATTCGCGCTCTTTGCTGCCTTTACCCTCTGTAGGGTCTCGCACCTTCTAGCACCCGTTTCGTCATCTACGTTTAAATGGCCTTGATGACCTCGTCGGCGTGGGAGACGGTGACTACAGCCACCTTCTAGCACCCATTTCGTCATCTACGTTTAAATGGCCTTGATGACCTCGTCGGCGTGGGAGACGGTGACTGCAGCTCATCAGTGGGGGCTCCATCGGAACGGATCCACAGTACTTACTCTCAGGAGGGGTGTTCTCGACAGCGACGTGGACGACCTTGCCGTCCTCAGCGACGATGGCGCCTCGCTGGAGTCGGGGACCACCGAAGAAAGCCTGAGCGTCAAAGACGAGGCCGGCAGCGGATCCGAAGGTTCCCTGGTCGTCGCCAACTAGTCCGGTTGTCAGCATACAGGTCATACCACCCCGTACTGAGCCCGAACGGAGGATGGACTGACCGAACTTGACGGTGGAAGCCTCCTGGCCCTCCTTGCCGTTCTCGCTCAACAACTTCTTCCTCCAGGCCTGCATGACAAACATGTCGTTGATGGCGACGACGTAAACGTCCTTGACGCCTTTGGACTTGAACTCGTCGTATCGCTTGATGTAAGCTGGGACCTGGTCCGAACAGGCGGGGGAGAAGCTGGGTGGTCAGCGCAGTACCCGGTCATGAGCGGTCAGAGGGTTAGACATACGCTCCGGGAACGAGGACGATGACGTTCTTGCCGGTCAATTTGGAGAGGTTGATCTTCTCCTCCATGTTGTTGATCTTGACCTCGACGTCCGGGACGGCATCGCCGACTTTGAGGGGAGCGGCCGAAGCCAACGAAGCGAAAGCCTTGTGGGCGGTCTGGGCGGTAGCTTGCAAGAGGGATGCTGGCTATGTGAGCGATAGCCTCCAGTGGAGGAGGTATGGGCGTAGAACGTACCCATTTTGATAGGTCGGTAGGGAGATGTAGTAACGATCGAAGGTCTTGTAGACAGATGGAAAGTCCTTCTGAGTCAGGCATCAGTGGAGCTGTCCGACGACCATCCTCATTGAAGGAGTGCGATCGAGACTTGCACTCACGTGGAAAGGGGTCTAATGGAACTGTTAATCACAGACTTCACAGAAGATCTTTGCACAGTAGATTTGATGAGTGACATGGTATTAAGGTGGGTGGGGCGTCCAAACGCCGTAATCGACGGAACGTTCGCTGACTTGCTCCGCCTGCTGGCGTCATCGGCTGAACGGAGATTAAACCGTTCTCCGTCGCGTGTATTGACGAGTTCATAATTCGGGTCGTGCTAACGACTTTGTAGTCAGTCAGTAGTAAGAGCCTGCCCAGCATGACTTATCTGACGGAACATCTGCCCTTCGCCTCGAGCTCCAGCAGCAATCATGCGCTACCATCTCCGAGGACGCACTTGCTAGTGACCGATACTCTGACTTCACCGGCCCATTTCGTCCTGTACCATCTCATCTCAGCTGCGGTACTCGACAAGCGCAAAGTGGGTCCATGGTCGTGACGTAAGTGTGAGGGTGGGGCTGATGCCTGTCATAGGTCATATGGGTCGACTTCAGGGGTGAGGGTCGCGCGAGCTTGGAGTCGGCTCTCAGGAAAGCTGTCAGTCTACCTTGTCGCGAGGAATTTGAGGTCGACAAGCTGATATCGTATAGGGTACGACTCTACCGCCGAGCACCTCTAAGCTCTTCACCGCCATTACCCCGTCGTCACTGTCTTCCCCGCCCCAAGGAAGTCCATCACTATTTGAAGGCGAGAAGGCCACATTCCGACCGACATTCGACGCGATAAAAATGGAACTGCAAAGTGGACAATCATCAATCGTCATACTTGATGGACTGGCAGACCTGACATGGATGGGTTTCGAGCCTGGGCGTATACATCAATTCGCCCGGGCTGTATTGGCACAAGTCCGCCATGTAAGTCCACTTTTCCTCTGAGGCTCAACAGAGCTGGAGCTGACGATGAACAGACGGACTCGTCGATGGTCTCGATATTACATGCCGATCTCCTCCCTCTTCTCGCTTCGTCCCCTCCTGTCGATCCTACTACCCCGGAGGCAGATTTACTGCACCGTCTCATGCGTATATCGAACGGATGGTGGAGGGTATCGGGACTATCGTCAGGTCGGAGTGGGAATGTCTCTGGAGAAGTAAGCTATATCACACCTGTCCTTTCGTCAGCGGGCTGACCATCAGATATCATCACACAACCTCGTTTCGCTCTCGCCAGATGATCCAACGAGTATCGTCAATGAGATACCACGTTCCAAAGCTCTCCAGTATCGACTAGAAAGCAACACCGTCAGGTTGTTTGCCAAAGGGACTGGACGGGGATATCTGTAAAACTAACTTGACTGTCCTGGATGCATCCATGCAATGCTATGATACGAATCAGATCACTTGGCCCTTGATCCAGCTCATTCCTCTCATCCCAGCCCATGCTTTCGCCCACAACTCATCCCACGCTTCCCCGACTGGTTGTCCCGCATCAGGCATAGCACAGGAATAGGCGTACCGCTGTCCGTGAGCGACGAACACCGCTCGATAGTGTAGGATGATCGCTCCGACGATCGCCGCATGCCAGACCTGGACATGTCAACGTCAGCAAATGCGTGTCTTGGATCCGTAGCGATACTGACCTGGTGCGAATGGCCCCAGATATCGAACTCGCCTGGCCGGATACATTCGGGAACGTGGAAAGCGTAGAACAGCAAGCCAATCACGTACGTGATTACGCTCAGCCCGAATGGCGCTGACCCAGATCAGCAAGTACTCTGCATTGGTGATCGCAGACTTACCGACGAAAGCTGATCCTTTATCGTACCCATGCTGATAAAACAGCTGAACCATCGGAGCGACCATGGCGAAGTTGAGAAATAGAAAGAAGGCAATACGCCAGTTCTAGCATGTTTCTCAATCGAAGTAACCCGTGATACAGAAGCGCGCGGACTTACCTTGTACTTTCGCTCGTTGAACCACCTTTGGAAAGGCAGGAACGATCCCAGAGCACCACACAGGGCGTTGGTCGAGCAGAAGAACAGGACCGATTTCGGTTGGCAATAGAAGCCATTGTAGGCTACAGTCCCGAACGAAGCGGCAATGAGCCCTGACGGTCAGCTCCGCGTTTTAAGACGATAACGACTAGCATAGCTCACAAGCAATGCCGATATCTGATCAATCAGTCAGCATATTACATCATTCCCTTTTCGTCTGAAAGTGACTTACAGTCCACACAGGCACCCCATTCAAACCATTTCTTCGATGCGCACCCGGCGAGGACATGCCATCCAGCCGAGGAGGAAAGACACGAGACGGCAGCGAGCAGGTAAAGGGCGAGGATGTACGTGTCGAGAGGGTGGGGGTCAGGCAGGGGTGTAGCGTAGAGTACAAGCTAGACTGTCAGGTCGCGGAGACGGGAGGTAGAGATCAATATACGTACCGGTATGGCTAGCGAGATCAAGATGGTCGGGATGAAATGCGAGTGGATGTTGACTCCGAAGTCAGCCATGAGCTTAGTTAGAGGTATTTGAAGTCTCGCTCACCAGTCTCGTTGTGCCACGAAAAGGCAGATTTGATGAGAGGGATCGGACCTGTCTTTGCGTGCAGAGGAATGAAACGGCTGCAATCATCAGCTGAAAGGCAGGTCTTGAAAAGGCTGAGTAAACTCACTATCCAGTGATGATATGCTCGTTGTTTCTCCACCAAAACGGCAGATCGTCATACGTGATGAGCTTCTTCCCATCCTCCGCCCGCCTCAAAGCCTCAGATAGTGTCGGACCGATATCAGGAACCTCCAACAGCTTCTTGAGCTCTTCCTGTTCGAGCCGTTCTTGCAAGAGTTGAATCTCCGCCTCATCTTCCGACGCCGTGGCCAGGTCGTCATCGTCATTGATCAGCCCGGTGGTCCGCCTGGAGAGCGGAACTGAGAGGAACCCAGGTTTGGCCGACGTCTCGACCGTGTCTGTTTCTCGCGATAGAAGGGCGGCGCTGAATGAGGTAGATCGAATCTGGCGACGACGGGTCGCTATGGCCATTGCCTGTTGCGAGGCTGGTGTCCTGTTGGGAAACAGATATTCCGGCTCATCCTCTTCCTCCTCCTCCCCATCATCTGTAGAGTCCCGATATACCGATGCTGACACAGTCCTTCGTCTATGACGTCTTGGCAAGTCATTGTCCTCCTCTTGGTCCTCCCAGCCCAACCTCTCCCAGCCAGCCCAATCTTCAGAAGGCAAGTATGTCCGGACAGTCTCTAGAACCCTCTTCCTCGCATTGTCCACTGCTCCAAGGTCGATATTGGGCAGTCGACCTTTACCCTTCCCCTCAGGCGTTAAGGGCGAGTCGACACCGATATCCACCACGCTCAGTTTGGATGGTAAACTCCGCAGCCATTCTCGATTGGGTATAGACGGCACGGCGAAAGGAGGGACAGAGACTGATAATTTCGGATGTAGATACGACCGAATATCCTCTCGCAAGGCGGATAAGTGATTGAGCAAGCTCATATTTGTCTCGTTGAGCGCAGCGGGTGGTCCACCAGTCCGAAAACGTAGTCCCTGCTTCGAGCTCGAGGTCGAACTGGAAGCAATCGCCGTGGTCCGCGCTTCATCTTCCGTCTCGTCCGATGAAGGAGCGGTCGAAGCTGAACTGGTCCATCCTCCTTCCATCTCCTGAGGCTCATCCACCAGACCTCGCTGTTCGACTTGGCCTTGGAGTGCCCTCTCCACTTCGCCGAGGTATCCGAGCAGAGCCGTGCGCAGGCCCGTCATGTTTGGCCGAAAAGATGGGAGAGGAGGTGTGCTGAGCGGTATACGGCTTGACCATGATGACTCTTTCTCCTTCGGTGGTGTTTCTGGCGCGGGGTCTGACATGACGTCCAGCACGGCTATCGACAGCGGGCCGGTTCAATAATTCGGCCCAAGTGTGAAGTATTGGGAGCTCTCGTCGAATCGATGTTAACGATAGCAGAGTCTACGCGAAACCGTGATACAGAGTGTAGTGTGCGATGGGCTCTACTCGACTTTACTGTCCGGTGTCCTCATATGTAGTGCCGCAGTCTGGGATACAAGCCTTCGAACGTTTATCGAAACGGCTGACAGCGGTTCGGTCGAGGCAATGGAAGGCGGGGCCTAAACGGAAAAAGTCTGGGCAATAGTCAATGGAGGTGGCACTTGGCGTTCTTGTCGTGGCGCTGACGCCGGAAGGCGAGGTGAGGTGGAAGGGATCGAGACGTAGGATCGTGGGTCCTATGTCGAGCATGCCTCATATGAGTTAAGGGTCAAGCCCATTTCGCCGAGCGATATGAAACACGAAAAGGCAGAGACAATCACACACACACAACGACGGCCGAAGGTTAAAGGAGCCCTGACGCACGGACCACCCCTTGTCGACGCGATAGATTGCTCTTTGAAGTGTCACCATCTTCATACTCTCTCTTATCGTTGCGACAATGTCTAGCCCGATATCGGATGACTCAGTGTGGATTCAAGACTTGCCGCATTTTGAAGGGATCTTCGAAACTCAAGGTCTGTGGCGTCGATCTCACAGAGTCTGGCTGATAACGCACTCTAGTCAATGCTATCGTACCCTTCTTCGGCAGACTGGGCATCCCTTTCTTTCGTAAAACTTCCGGGCCTGCCACAGGTTCTATCCAGCTCATTATCGACTTGGCCGATGGTGCGAGTGACGAAGAGCCTCTGGACACTGGAAAGGTGGAGAAGGCTTTCATCAGCTTTCAAGCGTACATCGTACACGCGAAAACTCGTCTCACCGAGGACGGCGGATCCCAGTCGGAAGAGCAGGATGGGATGAAAGAGTGCTTGAGTGAGGGGTATCTCCGAGGCTTCTATCTGGCATGTGTGACGAGAAGGAGTGACGGAGGGGGCATCGACTATCTTCAGGTTGCGAAGGATTGCCTGATTGGCCTTCGGATCCTGGCACCCCGTTTGTCATCTACCACGGCACGGTCACCGGAGCATAAAATCGTCTCTGCAATCTTCGGGGACACTACGCTATCTCCTCGCTTCATCGCTATTCTCTTTCGACAGACCCGGACGCTCAACGCCGCCCTGCAACAACATCACCTACAACGACCATGTCAAAAGGGAATCTCGGTTGACAAGGCCAATATCGACCCGGTGGCGGCTAATGAAGAGGAAGCAGCAGCTCTACTTGAGCTGCTAGATGGCTTCATTAGCCTGTCACAAGTACCCGAACGATTATCCGGCAACATTTCCGCACCGTTCAAGCTAACCAAAAAGGCGCAGAAGGAGAGGGATGAGCAGGATCGGGCGAGACCCGGGCGAGTCGTGCTGGAAGCGTTGATCGCCAAGTGTGAGCTGTCGATGGTACTGGCCAGTCTGGACATGACGAAGGTCAAAGCCAGAGCGCTACGATGTCATCCGTCACCGGTCAACGACGCCACGGATGATCAGCGATCGATAGCTGAGACCGAATCTCGCAACAGCCTGGACGACGAAGACGACGTCAAGCCGATAATTCCGCTCACGACCGAGAAGGAAGGATCTCACAGCGAGGAAGTGAAGCCGGTGACAAGCATAGCTTCTGGAGAACTCGAGTCACCTCCGACTCAGCACTGGGAAGATCAGGCCGAAAGATGTCTGCTCGAGTGCCTACGCCATGCCGCTTCGCTAACGAAATCACGCCATTCCAAGACCCTACGAGAGGTGGTCCGCCTATCAGACTGGCTGGATGAAAGCTCTGTCCACAATCAACGCTCCACGCATCCCAGTGGCAGTGACGGAGGCTCGACGGATACGGATTATGTCGACGATGACTCCGAAACCACCCTGTCCGACTCTACCACACCGGACGAAAGTGAGCCGGCCGGAATAGCTCGACCAGCCCCTCTCCGCGCCATCTTCCGCCTACAAGACCGCTACGAAGAACTGAGACTCGCCGTTTGGCTGTCCCTCCCAACGGAGTCGAGAGGTAAGATGTCGGCGTTCATGCGAGGGATTCCGACAGCGGGTCAAGAGGAGGCTCTGCGTGATTCGGGCATGAAGGAGGCAGAAGTGACAGAGAGGAAAGCGGGACAAGTCGGACGAGCTTGGGATCAGCTGGGTCTGCTCTTGTTGAAAGACTTTGACGCGTGAGTCCAAAGATCGCTGGTCATGGTAGTCGAGACACTGACCTGGTTCTCAGCAATGCATTATCCATGCTGGGACTCGATCTCGAGAAGCTAGACAAGTGGCAGGACCTCGCTTCTGTCTCCGGAGGCAAGAAGACGAAGAAGGGCAGGAAGACTATATGATCACTACGATAGGATCGTTATGTGCTGCAGAAGGGCTCTGAACTGTAGCTGCTCGCAGTACGACACTTTACATTATGTTGTTGATGGATATCACATAAGCCTCGTTATTATTATGATGTACGTTATACAACCAAACAGCCTCCTCCCGACACCGCGTGTACCTCACATCAGTCCATCCGAATCCTCTTCCTCGCTCACTCGACCATACTGCGCTATGGGCCTTGCAGCTTGTCTGGGACCCATCGCTCGGCCCTCACCCATCTTGGCAGGACTCAAAGGCTGCCTCGGTCCACCTGGCCGACGCATCAACGCCGCCTCAATCGTCGTAGCGCTGGTCGAAGTGGACGAAACGCTCATATTACGCTCCAGCTTGTTCGGACTCTGCTGCAGATCGAACGGCGAAGTATAGCCTCTGGGCGGGGACATCGGACCTGAAGATTGAGTGTAAATCGATGGCGAGGCATTCAAGCCCTTTGGTGGGGAGATATGACGAGCCTGGGCGAACGAACGTTTGGTCAGGTAGGTGGTATTGCCGATTCGATGGGTCGAGGGAGAGCGTGCCATACCCGAAGAAGTCTCTGTCGAGTCGTCCGAGGCGACACGCGTATGCCTGGGACCTAAAGCAATGGTGTACGACCTCCTCTTTGTCGGTGTGGTCTCCTGCATCCGTCCGGGTATTGACGAAGGGGATTTGGGCGATTGAGCCTGTGGGGAATATCGACCTGCCGTGCTGATGGGTGAAGTGACCATAGGTATACTGGGTGAAATTATCGATTGTCTCTGCTGGATCGAGATTGAACCTCTGGGATTCGAGCTGATGGAAGCACGAGGTGTACTTGGCGAGATTGCGCCGGATACCGAGAATTTGCGTAGTGCCTCATCTCGATTATTGAGCTGATCGATCTTCGTCCTCACGGACGGGAGCATTGATTCGACAGTCTGAGGAGACCCGGGCATCGAATGCGAGTCGGACGACAATGCGTCTTGAGCCTGAACGGTGGGTCCGAGAGTCACCTGGCTCGAGGACGCCTTGATTCGACCGAAAACATCGTGATCATGATCGTGATCGTGCGTTTCGGGTACCCACCCCTCTCCGCTGGTGTAGGCCGCAGTGTCGTTCTTGGGCATCGTGTCGGGTAGGATACTGGATACAATCGGTACTGCACTGTTTGGTGGACTCTCCAGGTGCCCCTCCGAGCTCGCCGAGTCTGATGCCACCGAAGGAGCGAGACCGGGTGCTTCGTCTTCGGCCGAGCCGTACTTCGATTCCATGCTGATCTGGTGTCGGAGGTGCGACCTCTGCTGGACGCTCCCGGCAGCGTAGCTTGGTACTTGAGATTGTGCGACTGAACGAGGAGATAGGTCTGTCGACTGTTGATCCACCTGAGCTTGTGGCTGTGGGAAACGAGGCAATGGGCGGGAAACCTTCCGTACACCCCCAACCTCGCCTTCGACGGGGAGTTGCTGGACTTGGCGCAATGGTGACGGGTGCAATGGAGGCGCAGAGCCTCGAGGCGATCTGGCCAGCGAATCGGCTCGGTCGGCAGTCAAGCGCTGATGGGCCGCTTTGTGTGCTGGAGCAGCTGCCTGATCGTGCGACTCCTGCGAGCTTTGGTCGCTGGAGGAGCCCGCCGGCAAGAGTCGTGCGGGCAGTCGTACCGACAGGTTTCGCTTGACGGCATCGACTACCTGACCGACCTCGCTTTCTTGCTCGGACGGGGCATAGGAGCCGTATCGCTCGCGAGAGGTCACGGCGTACTGGTCCGGGTTCAGGCCGGCATAAGGGTCCAGATCCGCGTATCGCGCTCGAAGCGAGTCGTCCTGTTGGCCGACCACAGGCGAAGTCGGACTGAAATCGGCAGTCTCGGGAGCGTAATCGTATCCGTCACTTCTCGTCGTGTGCTCTTGCGTAGAAGGCACACCGAGGTCGAGAGGGCTCGCAGCGCGGATGTGGGGTAGATGATCCTGTACAAGATCAAGCAGGACCGTCTGATCTCCAACATCAAGCGAGTCGTCGCCGACAATCTCATCCGGCTCCGGGCTTGGGTTGCGGATCCTCAGCTTTCCATAGCCTCCATCACGATCGCAGGGCAGTTCAGGAACGGGCGGCATCTCGCCAATTTCATATACTGCGTGCTCGAATGGCGTTCCATCCGGGACGAATTCGCCGAGCTGAACGCTGTCTTTGCCGGGGCTCAAGGCGTGGTACCCTTCGTTCGACTGGTCGGCCATGTCGAGCTCCTCCATCGCCTCGAGTGCTCGCTGCTCTGCCCGCGTGATTGCGAGCACGAGTGACTTCTGCCGCCCGACTTTGCGCCTCGCCTCGGTCATTGATCGATCAGCCGCGCCGTCTATGTCTTGATCGTACGTAGATTGGTCGAGCGTATGATCGGATCGCACCGACATAAACGACTTCATAGTATAAGCAGGTGGCCGTCGCTGTTGGTCCGAACCCATCTCCGGCAGGGGCGGTGGGTCGAGAGCAAGCAGATCAGCCAGCGACTTGGCGTGCGGAAGCGTGTACTCCGATCCGACTGAGAGGGGCCGTTTGCGATCTTGTTGAGCGCTCTCTCTGCCCTGCAGTTGGGCAGCGGACTCGGCATCTGCTCTCGCTCGACCGGCCTGTAGCAGCGCATCGACATGCAGGGTTGTCGAGCTCGCTCGAGCCGGATTGACAGCCGAGTTGAGGCTGTCCTCGGAGGTCATACGGGCAGGTTGGGGGCGCTGCTGTGGGTGGCCGACCGGGACTTGGGTGCTGACCGCGCGAGGTACAGGTGTGCGCGCAGCATCACCTGGCATGGGTGGGGGATCGATCGAGAGGAAGTTGATGAGGTTGATAGGGACGTCGACGTAGATTGAGCCATTGACCGTGACACGCAAGAGGTAAGTCACCTCGATCAAGCGCGTTCTACGAATGGTGACTAGGCCGTTCTGAGATGGTCAGCTCGTCGCTCGGACCGGATCAACAGGTCAAGTCTCGGCTTACCGGTATCAACAGACTCATGTCCCAATGGTCCTTGTCCCCTGGCTCAACTCCCGTCCACCAAGATTTGCCAGTCACTCGGCCCTCCCCATGCGAGGTACTGTCGGCTTCCATTACCTCCTCAGCGAGTTTCCGCCTGACCGTTGACGTCTGACACGCGTCCATCTCGGGCGTTCCCGGATTGTTGTTTGGCAGTTGAGGTCCGGCGGATCGTCGTCGAAGTCGCGCGGCAATATTGCCAGTATTAAGCTCGGAATCAGGATGGAAGGTCTGAACAGTTTGTAGCAAAGCCAGAGTGATGCTTTTGATCTGGCCTGTCAGCAATGCCTCCGACCGCACGCTCGCAGTGGCATGGCTGACCTTTCGAGAACTGTGGTTCTTGATCCCGACCTCACACCAAGCCCTCTGACCGGCGACCCAATTCCTTCGACCAAGGCTGATCCTCATCTTAACCTTGCCTTTCTCGCCTCCAAGACTCCATCCAAGTCCGCGCTCAACGGTGTTTTCGATCGGCTCGGGCGTTGGCGCCAACACCACGGATGGGTTAAGGTATGGTAGGATGACGATGGGCCGATAGAAATGGGCGATGCTTCGCTTGCCAGTCGATGGGATAAACAGCTTGACACTGCCCACCACGACGTAGCGGACGCAAGGACCCTTGTTGTTCGGTGAAGTGAAGGCTCCCTTGGCTCCACCTCCCAGCGGTAGGCGCATGCGAAACGGCATCGAATGAGTTCCCTCCGCAGCCAAGCGATATCCTTCGTCATCCGGTCCAGAGGCGAAAAGAGATGGAATGGGCAAACTCGGATCACCCTTGGGGTCGAAAACGGGCAGGCAGTGGGGGTGATGATAGAAGATGTGTCGTGAATCTGCGGATATGTCTGAGGTGGTCAGCAAATAGCTTAGTAAAAGCCAACTCACCTTCAAATCCGACGACTCTAGCTTTTCCACCTGCGACTCTCAATCCTTCTCCTCGTTTGCCTCCATTGACGGTAATCTCAAGCCGGCCTCGCACTTCACCGCCCTCGACCACACATTCCCGCTCCAAGACAACGTCCACTTCGACTCTTGCTTTCTTCTTCTTGGCTGCCTCCAATCGGACTTCGTCGGTTCCTCCACCTGCCACTCGCCATGCCTCAAGATCAGGAGGAGGCAAGACCCTGTTGCCCGACAGCCTCCTTGACCTCGGCTGACCCAGCATCAAGCTCAATTCCGCCGATGATCGCTGCTTCGAAGACTCTGGGTGGAATAGGGTACCTTGACGGGCGAGTAGACCTGCTCCTTCCGATAGAGAACGACCGCGACTGGCCAAAGTCTGAGGTCGCATGTGTTCCGACATCGTGCTGTTGCTCCAGGGACGAGACCTCAGGCTCTCTTCGTGCAGCTCTTCGGCGGACTGAGCACGGGGTGCGATCGGGGCAACTGGCGTTTGACACAAGTCGCTGCCTGGACCAACGATCTGTCGACCAGGACGATAGTCTCCGCCAGGCGAAAAGGCCAACATCATTGCTCCGTTCTCGGCGTCGCGGAGAGCTCGGTTCTTGGAGTGAGTACCAGTCGATGGGTCGGAAAATCGCTTGGTGGACGGTCCAGCATCAGTCTGGAGATCGTGGGGAGTCGATCTCGATCTAGACATCCCCTTAGACAAACCGGGGTTCGCCATACTGGGATCTTTTCGACGTTGATCGGAAGGTGGCAGGGGATGGGCCGAAGGAAAGAAGGAAGAGTGATGAGCCTCGAACTGAGCTGGGCCGCATACGGATGCGCCATTGTGAGTGACAGCTCCGGTAGCCCCAGTTGACGACGCGGTCGAGAGCCTGCTGTCCTGCTTGTTGACCGCCAATCTATCGCCCAACTCCTCCTGCCGACCTGTGTCTTGGGTTTCATCGTTGCCAGACAGGGGCACATACGCACCACCTCCAAGAGTCTGCTCCGCTCCGTTGCGAGACGACAGACTGCGCAGGAAGTCGACACTCTTGTTCCTTCGCGCATGCCTATTGCTGGGATGCCGAGAACTGGAAGGCTTTCGAAGCGGTTCGTCATCGTCGTCAACGCAGCCGAACGCAGAGGATTCGACACTCGAGTCCGGTGACATATCGAGTCTTGGCAGGAAGCCGCGCACAGCCGGCTCCGGCTGCGTTGGACGATTCTCTGTGACGGGTATTGACGGATTCGAAGAGGATTGGCGGGGAGGAATGGCGCTGAACGTATTGAAACCCTTTGATCCGCCTCTCGTGTGGGTTGGCTTCAAGGCGAAAGCAGGTTGATACAGAGGTGCGCCATTGGTGTTGGTCGAAGGCAGAGCTCGAGACTCACCGGAATACCTTGTTTGGTCCAAGTGAGATGCTCGCACCTGCGGTTGCGATCCGGAGCGAGGCATAACTCCCATGCCAGTGAAAGTTACTGGTTGTCGATTCTCCTGTCTCCCATTTTGCGTCGTAGGAGGTGACAGCGTTGAAAGCGAGATACCGAGACCTTCCGAAGTGGCTGTAGGAGAGATGGTATGGGGCGGCATATCGATCAACAAACAAGCCCTGGTGGACCGAAGTCACCGAGCCGGTCCCGATGTCGGTCTTATAAGACCTGTCGTACAGCGAGGATTGGAGGGTGGAGGTCGCTGTGTCACTTCCACCTCGATGATACAGTGAGATGGACTTGTGAGATCAGTCCGCTTGAGACGGACGAAGATGATATGTAGAGGTTTACCAGATTGTCGAACAGCGAGCGGTCCACCATGTTCTAGCTGGACCCGGTGGCTTGCTTGGGATATTCGGTCCTTGAGCCGTAGTCTCATGATAGCCAGGTCGATGTTTCATCGGACGGGTCCCGCATCCTGCTAGTCCCTGATTTACTCATGAGGATTTAGCATCTTGAAGCCCGATTGAGAGGTGACAGGGGCCGAAAGTGATCCGGAACGAGAGTGTCTCATCGGATGGGATAGCGATCCCGTGGTGAGTGTCTCCATGGTCCGATGCTCCGACGGTGCGTCATGGCGCAGTCGAAGCTGGCCAGCAAGTCGGACACCGTCATGATCTTGTGCGAGGGTGACTATCCGCATCAGGCCCGCCGAACGGAGCCGTCATCGCTGTAGACGAGGCGAGTCGGGCACCGAGAAGGTCTCGACTTGTTGATCGGCTATTTGGTGACGACTTGCCACGTGGATTCCTGTTCCTGATTGAGATTTTGGAAGTTGCGTCTGCATTCAGCATCAAAGTCCTCGAGACTCGATACAGAGCTCTCTAGTACTGCAACACTCCCGCGGGCCAGCCATGCCCCCGAAGCGGAAGCGAGAAGATGAGAAGCTGGGCGACTCGGTCGTCAGGCCTGTCGCCGGGACCAGAACATTCGCATCCGGTCAAGCAGTGAAGGAGGGACTGGCTTCGGGGTCCAGACAGGGTGAGCAACGTCGTTTGCTTGCTGGCAAGTTCAGAAGCTGATAGGATCAGCTTTCGTCTCTTTCCATCAGCAAATTCATACCTATCGGTCTAAGTTACCTCTGCCTATATCACACCCGACCGTCACAATCATTCAGCATTACCTCGACGCGTCGCCGACATGCGACGAGATCTTGAACGCCTGGAAGGAGGGAGACAGAGTGAGTGACCCTAGGGCCTGGGATGGTGTGCCGCTGCTGACGTTCCAGACGAGAAACGATCGCATGATCGAGTCGTCTGTGGCGCTACTAGGCATGATCGTCAATGTCTTGCGTCCACTGCCATTCTTCCGGACGAATCTGGTCAACCTCGTTAACAAGGTCCTGACTCCCTCCGAGCCGTTTGGCGATTCTGTCAGTCAAAGCGATGGCGATGTCACTGATGTTGGTTATCCCCTGACTGGTTCAGATCAATCGGTCCTTGCAATCCGAGCGACGTGATCTCATCCAGGCGACTCTCAGCTTTGTAGCTGCCGTCGTCAACCTGGATCCTCCAGCTATCGGCATCAGTCAAGGTTCAGGAGGAAAGCTAGCGACCAGGATGTGGTTGGTTCTCTCAGACGGTGGAAGCGTCAAGGGCATGGGCAAGATGTTTGGCATGCGGATACGAAACCAAGAAGGAAAGCCGTTATACGACAGCCACGACCCAAACGACCGAGCAGGTGAGTCCCCTGCGCTCTGCTTCGACTGTCCTGAGACGCTTTGCTGACTGACCGGATAGACATTCGCCATCTCGCCCTCCAGACTGTGCTGCCTCTTCTTGCCCTTCCAAACGTCTACTCGTACGCTCGAACCCTGATGCCGCCCATCTATTCGCACATGGACCAGGATCCACCCATTACCATCTTCCGCATACTTTCCGCAATCTGGGACGTCGTCACTCAATCCTCGCCCGGTGCCAGCAGACGCATCTCGCTCGCCTTGATCAACGAAACGTCTATCGACTCGCTGTTGAAAGTCCTGGGCAGGATGGATTACGATCCGATATCGGGCCAAAAAGTCGGGGACATCGTTAAGGGCTTTATCGAAGGTGTCACCACGACACCCGGTCGAGGACTTTGCTTTGCGGATGATGGATGGTACCCGCGTCAAGTGGAGAACAAAGGCAACGATGAGGATGGAGTGAGAGGAACCAGGGAGGACCGGGAGAGGCAGAAGCTGCACAACAGGGTGTTGGCAAATGTCATACGCAAGCTTGGAGCCCGCGTCATCGACGACGATGGGCGGTTGGGCGGAATCGTCACAAAGATCGTCAAAGCTTGTCCGGAGCTAGTCGCAGGGTGAGGGAGATCCATCGGCTAACCCTTCTAGTCCGCTGACCGACAGGTACTGGGCCCACTCCGCACTGGCGGTAGACCCGAAACTGGACATCCGATGGATGGCTACAATGGCTTTCATCGGGAGGATCGTCTCGCTACCACCGCCTGTTGCATCGACTTTCCGCCTGCCATCGCCTCGAGGCTCACACGCCACCATGCCCATCAGACCCGAGCCTCCCGCCGTGTCCACCATCATCGAGTCCATCCTGCCGTCGCCAATGCATAAGAATCACCTAACTCGGGGTCTTCAACATCCCGACTCGCTGGTGAGGCACATGACGGCTACGACTCTGGCTCGCGGGCTGCAAAAGCTTCGGGTCGTACAGCAGCTGCTCACCGACATCGCCGCCGAGGCCGAGACTGAACCATCGTCCTCTCGCGAAAGCTCATGGGCGAAGGTTCAGCGAGAATTGGAGTTGGAAGCCCGTCGCCGAGTCCCAGAAGTCATTGTGGTCATCACATTCGCCCAGCAATCCGCTCAACTAGCGCCTGCCGAACCCGAAACGGATGAAGAAAAGGCTCTACTGGCTAAATCGACCATGTTGACGGAATCAGCCTTAAGGCTCTTCGGACTGTACTACCAGACCTTGCCGTCTCTTTCGAATGAAGCCAAGTTTGACGTCGGTCGTTTGCTCGTCTCGTCGTCGAGCGCGAAGGCCGAGAAGCGGGAGCGGAAGATGTTGAAGAGCGGTAGTGTCGCCGATGACTCGGGCAGTATCGCGAGTTTCGGTACGGCAGGTACAGCTGGGATGGGAGGAGGTTTTGGGTATGCTCGAGGCGAGGTCGAAGGATTTGATGCTCTTTCGCAGGTCCACGTCCTTGCGCTGCTACGGGACGTAAAGGAGTGGGAGTGGGCGAGAAAAGCTGGTGAGAGATGTTTCGTCCCCCTTGACAAAGATGGGTCGGGCTGACACAAGTAGCCGCCTCTCAGTATACATACCTTTATCACATCCTCCAGCTGCATCTCAACACGCAGCTCTCGGTCACGGCGCAGCTGTCCGAGTCGCTCTTGGAAAACATGCTCAAGCCGACTTTACTGTTTGAACATGATCCGTCCGAAATCGCAATCTGGATCTCGGCTTTACCTCGCGCACACTCCGCCATCAGCGGTCCGCTCCTTACCGTACAACAGATTTACCTGCTCTCGTTCCTCGACGACTGTTTCCGACGGGCTCAATCATTGCCTTATCGATACATCGAGCAGCTCACCACTTTCCTTCCCAACTACTTTTCCTGGTCAAATTCCAGTCGAATGGTATCGTGCATTCTCATGGCGGTGTTAGAGCAATTCCACGCCAAAGTGCAGGGTCAACATATCGCCACGGATGCGGCAGTCGTCGTGCTCGGTTACTTGCGGCGGGTCCTGCTTGGATTGATGGGTAAGATGGATGACGACAAGTTCCTATCCCTCGTGCTATCCAAGTTGGAGGAAACGCACACTGCTGCGAAAGAGAAAGGTCAAGAGAGGCCGGGTCTCGACACGCTCATACATGCGATGAGGCACGACCTGGACAGCGTGTTCGGAGGTAAGGGTGATGAGCCCTTCAGCGAATCTACCGACTTCCCCCGCCTCGTCGACGAAGGGTGAGTGTTGTCTGAGTCGCCACACGACTAAGCTGATGAGCAGGCAATGGAGGGCGAGCTCCATCGAAAGCCTACTGCTCCACGGGGACAATACCAACTTGGCGGCCCTGACGAAGTCTGTTGTCGCCGGGTCAGCGCCTGCCGCCGCTACCCGTCAAGCTCGATTCATGGTCCATCTTCTCGCGCAACATCCCTTGACTACGCCCATCATCTTCGAACGACTGCAAGACTGTCTGCGTATCACAGTAGGGACAAGTCAGCATAATATCATCAAGTCCACGATATTCGGGGCCGATTGCGTCAAGAAGCACTTACTGACCGATGCTGGGGATGCATACCGAGACGGTGAGTGCCCATGCTCATGGTTGTAGCTGATGAAGCAGCATTGTCAAACCTCGTCGCCTTTTTGGATGCCGAAAGCTCCCACGACGTCGCGCTGATTGAGCCGTATTCTGAGCGCCTAACGCACTTGCTAAAGAAGCCGAAAAAGCACAACCCTCTTTCTGTGGGTTGAGCTGCTTGTGTACCGGTGGCCGCCACGGACTAACTTTTCCTTAGACTCTTGAGCTCATGTCACCTTGGACGGAAGTCCTGGATGCCCAATCCGCAACGAGCGCAACCGCCTCTCTCGCCAAGGCTTCCAGCAGACTTCAAGGTCTGACGGCTGAGCATCAGACTACCCTGTCCGGTATCTTTCAAGCCACTCGCGATCTGGCCGTCCCACTCGGCCATCTCGGTGTCTTCCTTCCACTCGGCGTGTATCGCCCATTTACTATCGTACTTTCTGTCCCCGGAATCTACGAGACGACGATCGATCTGCAGGTCGACCGAACGGCGCTGTCAGCCTTGCTCGACAGCGATGACCCCGCTGCCCAACAGCTTGTCGCCAAGCTTGCCGAAGTGGTACCCTCAGTGGCTTCCTTGATCCGCGAAGTCTTGGCTGCTGAGCCCGAGCGACTGAGCTCGGCGGCCCTACTACCCATCGCGGTCTCCTTGATGGACTCACCGACAGAGGTCGACATCGGCGACGGAGAGCATCGCTTGGTCTTGACTGCTCTGGGAGCCCTGACGTATCACTCAAAGGAGCGGTGCGATGCCGCTAGACGTGTTCTGTGTCTCGTCAAGGATCATTCGAGTATGTCCCGCCTGATAGGCGAGCTTGATGTGCGGTCTTTCTCGGCTCAGCACTCGACGCTCGCACTCGATTTGGCCAAAAGGTCTCGAGATGACGCCTCCGCGTCGATACTGCACGTTGTCCAAGTCGCCCTTCAGAAGATCGCCCGGGTCTGCTCTGATGAGGACGATCTGGATCAAGATTCTTTGCAGATCATTGCCGATATCCGTGAGTGTTCTGCAGAGTGTGATCGGTAGAGACATGAGCTTACTGGGCAGTCGACATTCTGGGGATCATGCCTAATATGGAGATATCGGTAGAAATAGTCGAGCCCGCGATCACCTCCATCATCAGTGATCGGCTTGACATCGACTCCGCTGTCATGCTCGCCGCTGGCCTGGCTCACGCTATCACTCTCAACATGAAAGCATCCTTCGTCCGGCAGCACTTACAAGCTTTACTGTCTTCGTCGACTCTGACAGCCCTTTCGGAAACAACCTCGACGCCCGAAGCTCGACTACCTTTTGTCAAGCTTTACTCGGCTTTGTTCGCCGCTTCGACTTACGTCTCCTGTCAACCCAACTTTGTCGAACTCTTGGTCCCGCTGTATAGGGGTACCATGTCCGAAGCCGACTTGGTGGTATTCGACATGTTCCAGACATTCGAGTCGGTCCGGCGTGTGTCAATCGCGTCGGTGCTGAGAAGCTGGTCATCTTCCGGTCTGACCGGGACCGATCGCGCCTTTGACGCCTTCACCTCTCTTGATGGGGCAAAGGTCAACAACACTTGCGCGTCTTTCCCGCTCAGCCGAAAGATCGGGGGTGAAGTCCAGGAGCTCGATCGGAACGACAGGATATACGATCCCGTCTTCGTCATGGCGTTGTTTGGTGCTACTCTTGTGGAGCGAGAGATCTCCGGTCTGGAATGGGTCGAGATCATGCGATCAGGCGGGCTCGGAATCGTTGTCTGCGCATTGAGCTCGAGAGACCAGCGATCTCGCGAGTACGCCAATTGGTTGTTGGGGAAGACGTTCTTTATCATCTCAGTACGTTCAGCCACTATACTGCCTTCGTACCAGCACTCACTGGAACAGAACACAGCGTTCCATGAGAGGGATCAGCTGCTGTATACTCTTCGTCTCATCCGGCACTCGCTACCGTCACCCGAGAAATCCAACTCTTTCCCTCGTCTACCGCCTCTCATCTCCCTCTTCCTCTCCTACGTCATCCGAGCTCAAGCGACACCATCACACTTCTTGTATCCGATCACATCTCGCTTCCTCCTCCAACGGCCGGTGCTCGACACATCCGATGTGCCGATGCTTTATTCGATGTTGTACGCGTCGGAAGAGGGCTGGAAGAACGAGCGAGCGTGGATCGTCAGGCTGCTCCGAGATGGCGTCAAGTCAGAGACGGACTGGCGAGTCGTCAGACGACGCCATACTTGGTCTCTACTGGCTACGCTTTATCAGAGCTCGCTCGATATCCCTTTCCGTCGATTGGTGCTGCAGGTAAGTCCCTTCGCCGTACTGTCCTCACCTCTGGCTGACCGTGACAGGCCCTAGCATCTTTCATCAAAGTCCCAGCTGCGTTGAAGTCACTGATCAACCGGGACTGTGTGCATATCTGGCTGGCTTTGCAATGGCAGGAAAACATTTCGTCGCCCAACAAGGCAGCCGAGGAGGAAAGAGGTTCCATACTGCAAATTTACCAGGCGATTGTCGAAGGACTGGTCGCTATCGAGTCTCGGAAACGGCAAGAGAATCTGCCGAACGGCTCAGATCACAAGCTGGACGGCGTCGAAGTCCTCAAAGGTAAAGATGATGTCGACTCCGCACGCGACGTCAGCCGAGAGCCGGATTGGCTTCTTGACCTGGACATCTTCGTGCAGAAAGCTTCTATTGATGAGGGTAGGTCTTTCTTCTGCATTTGTCATCTGCGATCCTTTGCTGACGATGGCAGATCCCGACAGACTCGAGCGATTGTCTCGCCTATTGCGCACTGCGGCTCCTGTGCACCTGCCCATCGACGGCTTCATCACACTTGCGGATCGGGCTAGCACGAAAACTGGCACCCATCAGTACACCCGAATCGCCGAAAACCTCTTCGAAGCCGGACTTTATCTATCGCCGGATGACACGCGCATACAGTACCGGCTCGAGAAGCTGCAAGCTACGGTGACGGCGCTCAAACGGAGTGTCACTGCTTCGGATAGTGATCTGGGCCAATGGGTCAGAAAAGAGACACGTCATTTTGTCTTCGAGCGAGCGGAGCAATAGTCGTTGCCGATGTGTACATGCGAGCATGCTCGGGCAAAGGTGTCATCTAGATCTGCAACACGACATGCGATGTATGAAGCACTCTAGCAAATTATCATGGGAACGTATTGTAGACTTCTATTCGAGCAGTATTTGAGAATGTCCTGCGACTAATCGTACACTTGCTTGACGCAATAAACTCTCCCCTCATGACTCTATGCCTTTTGCTTCTCATTAGAGATTTGCTTCTGCTCGGCAGGTGCATCGTCTCCATCCTCGGTGGCCTTTTCTTTACCACTGTTCTTGGGCTGTATACGTCAGCCACGGATCAGAACAGATCTCTGAAGCGATCGACTCACCACTCGGAAGAGCCAGTAGAAGAGAATGGCGGCGAAGGTGTTGACGACGATAAAGGCCCAAAGAATACCAAAGTTCCTCCATCGGTTGGCATAAGTCACCCCGAAACTCGATAGGAAGACGTTTGTATCGTCTATGGCGCAGAAGGCGCATTGACCGGTGGCGCTGGGGTCTTGAAGGTAGCCTCCGGCCGCGGCTCGGTAAGGGGCAATGTACTCCTCGCACGTTAGCCCGTCGGGAGGGTAGAAGGTAAGGTATTCGATGTCGGCGCAGACGACGTTGGTGTTGGCAACTGCGACACCGAGCATACCTTCGACAAAGTATGTGAACGGCGAGACTCGGTACATAAAGATCCAGAACCCGGGCAGAGCGTCTGCAGGCTGAAGGACACTGGCGGATGGTCAGCTCTGACCGCGACAGTAAGTGGGGATACAAGGATGCGACTTACCCGCAGAAGATAAGGCAGAGGGAAAAGGCCAAGTTGGCAAAGTTACCGGCTTCCTCGGCAGTCTCCATACCAGCGACAGCCATGACGGCAAAGGTGGCGGTGAAGATCATGAATTGAATGACGTAGAGCCACATCAAAGCACCTCGCAGAGCGACGGCGTTGGTTGGAACAGCATTCTGGTAGTAACCGATCGGGTAGTACCAGCAGAAGAAGAGGAGAGTGCCGACCAGGATCGACCACAGGACCTCGATTAGGATGTACGAGAGGATAAAGACCTTCCACGAGTAGACTTTGGCGGGTCGTTCTCGAACTTCGTACAGACTTCGCTGAGTGACGAATTGGGGCATGATCTGCTGAACAAGCTGCGAGAACATGGTGAAGAGCTGGATACGATGTCAGCGCTTGTGAGGAAACCGTGCAAAGTATTTGACTCACCAAGAAGACGGAGAAGAGCTGATTGGCCAAACCCTGTTGCGAGGTACCCGAATTGAAGAAGGAGAATCCGACAAAGAGACCGACGATGACCGATAGGAACACCTTGGAGTAGATGTAACTGGGTGTCCGCCAGAGTTGCTGCGTGACTCGCCAGAAGACGGTGATGAATTGGAGCGAGAAAGGTGCGGCGAACTCGGAGTACGCGGACTTGTCCTTCTTCTCGTCTTGCTGACCTTCGGATTTGCTCAGTCCCTCGTCCTTGAGCCTTTGCAATTCCCTCCGGACCTCGACACGCTCGGGGCTCTTCAACCAGGCCTGGTGCCAGTCGACTTCGGTAGTGGATCCGGGAGCGGCACCAATGGCCGAAAGCATCCACTCGGCTGGGTTCTCGCCCTCGGGACATTTCGGAGCACCGTTCTTCTCAAAGTAGTTGATCAGGATCTTGGACTGCTTGCCGACCTCGCCGAAGTAGACAGTCTTACCGCCCTTGGCGAGGAATAGTAATCGATCGAACTGCTCGAAGAGCATGGCGGAAGGCTGGTGGATCGTGCAGAGAATAGCTTGGCCGTGTTCGGTAAGCTTGCGGAGCAATTGCAGAATGTTCCAAGAAGTCTGAGAGTCGAGACCGGAAGTCGGTTCGTCCAAGAAGAGTAGTAGCTCGGGCTTGGCGACAAGCTCGACACCAATGGTGAGACGCTTCCTCTGTTCGACATTGAGACCTGACTGATCAGCACAGACGCGGACTTGGACTGAGACATCGCTTCAACGTACCTTCACCGGGGACACCGACAACGGCGTCAGCGTAGGCGTCCATTTCCAAAAGCTTGAGAACCTCCTCAACGTATTCGAGTTTCTCCTTCATCGGTGTCTTCTTGGATTGTCGCAAGACGGCCGAGAATCGAAGTGCCTCCCTGACGGTCGAAGTCTGCAGATGGAGATCTTGTTGTTGGACGTAACCGGTTTTTCGCTGGAAAGAGACGTCTCGCTGTCGACCGTCGACGAGCATCTCACCAGTGACGACACCCATGGTGACACGGGTGGCCAAGACATCGAGAAGAGTGGTTTTACCAGCACCCGAGACACCCTACATGACCATCAGCGCGGCTGCACCAGCCAATAGACTCGGAATTGGTGTATTCACCATGAGAGCGGTAAGAGTTCCCGGCTTGACCCACCCGTCGACGTGGTCGAGGATACGCCTGCCCTCCTTCTTGATCTTGATGTCGTAGACAACATCCTTCCAGCTGAAGATGGCGGTCTGTCGCTGAATGATAGTGCTCTGATCCTGGTTTGATTCGCTCTCGGCTCTGGCAGTGCCGTTGGCGCCCTTGCCCGTCTCGTCGTCCTGCTTCTTGTCCTTGAGAGCCCTGGGGATCTTGCCTCGCTGGAAAACGAGGACTTCACCCTTGGATTTTTCGGCCGAAATATATTCTGTAAGAGTTAGCCACCGGTCCCGTGTGAGTCAATCTGAAGTAATTCACTTACCGGTAGCAAGGAGGTAGGTGAAGAGGAAAAAGACCAGGAAAGCCATCAAGATACCGAAGTTCCTCCATCGATGAGACGGGTAGTAGGCGTAAGACTCGATAATGTACCTGGTGCCCGAGACGACGGCCGATCCGGGCTCCGCACCGACGGTCGAGCACACTCGGGCATCGGCAGGAACGTTCTCGTACCCGGGCCCTTGGGGAACAAAGGCCGAACATGCGAATTCTCGATTGCTGAACTCGTTGATCATCAGAGCCTCGAAAGCATACGCGATGGGATTGATGTAATTAATCCATCTCGACCAACCCAGCATGTACGTCGTAGGGATGGCGAATCCAGTGTACATGACCAGACCGAGGATGATGACGGCAGCAGGAGTGAGGGCTTGAACCAGAGTTCGCGAGGTGGCAGCGACCGTTCGGAAGAACATCGACATCATCAGAGTCGAGAAGAAGCTGATGAGGTAGAAGAAGAAGAAAGCGCCTGCCGATAAACATGTATTACTCTTCGATGAGACTCAAGCAGGGAGGACTTACCGACTTCTCGCCTGAGGTTGGTCATGAAGTAGATGATCAAGTTGAAGAAAATCGAGTTCAAGATCTTGTAAGGCATATCGGTAAGCATCGAGGCGAAAGCTTCGGCGGACGAGTGGTAGCTGCGTACATGAGTCGATGGTTCGGTCTCAGGAATCACCGGAGCAAGACTCACAAGGCATATTGAACATGTTTCTCGACAATGTTTCGCTGAGCGTACAAGGTCAAAATCTCGAGAGCGGCACCGAAAGCGTTGAGGAGCACAGCAAAAAACAGAGTGGCACCTCGAGCTCGGAAACTGTCGGTAGTTGGCGCTAAGAGGGTCAGCGAGAACGACACGAATAGCACAACGACGAGAAAAAGACTTGCGCATATTGTAAAATACGGAACCGAGAATGAGCGCCATGGCGGAATTACCGAACAATTGAAAGAACGTCAAGCTGGGGTCGGCCTTGAGGCGCCAGAAACCTCGCTTGAGACAGAGCTTGATCTGTTGACTATACGACAAGGTGTAAGGCGACTTGGGCGAGACGTGTTTGGATTGCTGGGCTCGCCTGCTAGCCAGGAACTGCTCGTAGCGTTCGCCCTGGACTAGGTGTCGGTCATTGAAATCGTCGATGTCTTGCATCAACCGCTTGTACTCCTCACTTCGCTTCCAGGCAGCGGCAAACTCCTCGGGAGTGGTGGGGACCTTGCCCTCGAAGCCTTCTCGAGGCGTTCGCTCTGCAGCCGAGGTGAGCGAAGTGAGGAAATCGGGAGTGGTCTGCTGTTCGGGACAGTGGAAACCCATGTCGACAAAGAACTGCTTGGCCTCGGTCGTCTTGCCGAAGTAGATTTGTTCACCCTCGTACAGGACCGACACCTTGTCGAAGATATCGTAGGCGGATTGCGGAGCCTGGTAGATGGCGACGACGGACGAGGTGCCCATGTACTCGGCACCCATCTTGAGGTTTTTGACGAACTCGATGGCGTTGGCAGAGTCAAGACCACGGGTAGAGTTATCCCAGCATTGCAGGGGTGCACCGGATAGGGCAGCCTCGGCAATAGTCACTCGCTTTCGCCTGATCCGATGTCAGCCACTGAATGCTGACAATCACCTGAACGAAAGAAATATTACTCACTCTCCACCAGAGACACCTCGGACAAAGTCGTTACCGACAATGGTGTTGTTGGTGTGGCTGATACCAAAGATGGACATGATCATGTCCTTCATGTGCGTTGCGAGCTCGGACTGCGAGAGACCAGCAGGAGGGGTTCGTGGAGCACGGGCTTGGGCGGCGAAGCTGAGCGGTCAGTGTGAGCTTGATGGACGGTGGTTGCAAGCAGTAGACTCACGTCAGGGTCTGTCCGACAGTGAGGTTGGGGAAGTGGACATCGACCTCGGCAGTGTAGATGGCTTCGCCCCTGAACTGGGAAAGCATTTGCTTGGGGGTGATACCTCGGTAGTTGAGCTGAGAGTCTTCCTCGAGGTAGATTCCGTTCATCTCTCCGGCGATGGTCTTGAGCATCGTCGAACATCCACTAGAGAGAGGTTCAGTTTGAAGCCAGCTTCGACGCAAGACTGTGATAGCTTACCTTCCAGGAGGACCAAGGACGACAAGCATCTCCCCGGATTCGAGCACACCGTCGACCCCATTCAAAATCTGCACCTTGCGCTTCCTGCCTGAGATTTTGCCCCGCACCGCTCCGGCCCAAGACAGAGGCATGTTGGAAACCGTCTTTTGGTAATCTGGCTCGGAGTCAGCCTGAGGTGAACAGATCGGGCGGAAGAAACCAACTCACCAGCATCAGAGCCGTAACCGTGAACAGCCATGTTTTTGTAGGCGAGACCAGCCTGTCGCTGAGGCGTGTCGGCGTCCCTGAGCGCTACCATCCCTTTGGTCCATTTCCTAGCATCGAATGAACTGGAGAAAGGGTCGAGATCTGATCCTTCCTGGTAATCAAACAGGTTGGTCGCCGTGCGCTCCGACATGCGCGAGATTTGCCTAGCAAGAGCAGTGACATTCTGGGTACGCGAGTGGAGGGTTTCGGTCATTGACATGGGTGTGGAGCTTTGATCGCCATTGGCGTCAGAGGAAGGGTAGAGGGCGGCGCCGGTCGGTGGGTAAGACTGGGAGGGTGCTCCTTGTGGGATAGAGGGGAGACTAGACTTTTCTTGTACGGGGGACGAAGATCGGGGTTCGTCATCTTGATAGTAAGAGGACGAGGAGGTGGTCCGAGCGAGTCCGGTCCCGTTGTTTCGAGACGATTTATCGTAATTCTGGGTGAAGTTGCCGACCAGAGACATCTTGGGCGAGAGTGGACTAGATTGATGCTCTGTGATTGTCGGTGTCAACTGCGCTCGAGAAGCGGGAATTGATATCCCTTCGGCTGGTAGGCGAGAGCTTGGGTCGAACTTTAAGCAAGGATGTTGTAAGAAGGAAGGGGTGGTACGATCAGTACAGTCGATTATATACAGCAGGCGCAGTGCTCTACAATAACGCGTAGGCCCGGCGACTGATGTGTTTGAGAAAAGTACTCTGGTGTAGTCTTTGAAAGTTAGACCGAAGGTCATCCACGGCCCCCGTCGCGATCATCACGACGCCAAGCTGACTCTGGACTTGGACGCCAGCCAGGTCCTGCACATCATCGTTTGACAGCTTAGGTCACGGGAGCGCGAAGGCGAACAGAGGGGGGGAAATTAATGCTTTGTTTACGGTAACCGGCAGCCGGAATCAAGCTGTATGACTAATGTTGATGACCAATCACCATACAATCAAAGTCGCTGGGGCTCGGGCCCCTTTAGTTCCTTTTGTCTCAGGCACACCGCCGGATTGGCTTGACTTTTGACAAATACATCAGCGGCACCCATCAAGGGGATCACTGCGAGTTCAGCCTGAGGGAGAAACAGACCACACCGAAGCCCGACTCCACGCGGGCCGATGTTTGTGAGGTAGAATTTGTTGAAAAGAGGCGTCGGTACCGTTCATGCTTCTCTCGCATACGGCATTACGCCATCATCTAGCACCTGTTTGTGGTGGAGCAGGTTGATTGTCGGTCGGACAAGACGAGGTCGACGTCGTCTCTTCTGGCCGTCGGTCAAAGCGCAGTCGGCGCTGGCGTCGATGGTGTCTTGAACGTCTCACGCCGAAGCCTCTCGTCGAGATGAGCATCATGTGGGCTCTTATGACGTTCGCGGCGTCCTGAATGAGGCACATTATTCCTGATCCCGTTACAGCGTTGGAGCGGGCAATCCTGATTGCATCCGGAAGCATGCCTGGACCTGATCGAGTAACGGATCTGATATGCCAAGCACATCAGACAAGGGGGCCAGATATTTTGGTGTATACATGAGCACGCTATAACACAGACAACTACTGTCCTAATTGACATCTATCTATCTACATGCCTACCGAGAGAACGACGTAGCTCAAAGTCCCGAGACGAATTCGACATCTTCGTTCAGATCCTCATCGGGCGCTTCCTGACCTGGAGCCCAAACGAACGGCTCCCCTTTGACCCGCTTAGGAACAGGTTCCACAGCTCCACCAGGAGCTTCCGACGCTGTCCTCTTGCCCATCTTTCTCGCTTGCTGGCTTGACCCAGGCCAAAGTTTGGGTGGGACCGGTTTCAATTCCGGATCGACTGACGACAGGGCCAATTGATTCGCCAGTGGGTTTGTGGCCATGTAGGAATTTTGGGTCATGTAGACCAGCGTTTCGAGTGAGAGGTCGAGGTTGATATTGGATGGATCACGGTTAGGTTGAGCGGTATTGAACGCTTCGACCATTGGTCCGATCGTACCGGCGCCGGCGTCGAGTGTGGATGGACCCGCCTGCGAGGAGGCGGTGTACACGCCATCGAGGACTTGGTTGACCTCATCGGGAGATAGGCGAGGAACGTGAAGCGAGTCTCGTGACAACTTGACGAGCGGGCGAAGGTGTTGGTAGACGTTGGCGCTCATCACTTGTGTGAGATGAGGTAGGAGTTTATCAGCCTCGGGGACTGGTGGGTTGTCATATAGTCCTTTGGCCCATTCAGGATTGTCTTTGATCACTTGCGGGTCGACGTGGAATTGGAATAGAACGATGCCCTGGGCGCCGGCGACAGGCAGACCGTCGTCGTCTTTTGGTCGGAGGACAGGAAGGAGAGATCGATCCCAAAGCTCGCTGGGAAGGTGGAAGCCTGGTGCGGGTGTCTTGGGCTTGCCTTTACGCTTGATCCGCGCGCTCTGATCTACCGAAAAGACGTCGAGAATGCACAATGCCGCTCGAACCTGTCACGTCAGCTTTCGCCGGGCCGCCACCTTCACATGATGGGTTGACTCACAATGGGGGACAGCCAGAAGATGTCTACGACTTCGTGCGCCTCTTGCCACTTGTCGCCATACTGCAATCTACTATACGCGTGCCACTCGTTCACGGTATACGATCGCATTTCGTCCGGGCGCTCATCTGTCTTGGCCGCGAAGTCGATGGTGAGGAGAGTGCGGTACAGAGATCGCAACTTGCAGACGTTGAGGGGGGATTGGTCAAAGCTGGCTTGACGACGGGCCACCAACTGCAGGCTCAGCACTGGCGAATGCAGTCGAAAAGCAAGGAAGGGAAAGAGCTACTTACCGACTGTTGACGACGGTATTGATTCTGTTTACGCCTGACCAGCTCGTCTTTGTGAACACCACCTTGTGCTCGTGTCGTCTGCTCGTCCCACCGTTTCTGCAGAGGATCAGTTCCCTAAGCCTGATCACGCGATTCTCCCTAGCACGACGACTTACACCAAGTCGCAGCCAGTACACCTCGACCGACTCTCTGATCTTTTGCTGAGTTGCAGCTTCATCCCACATATCCGCTCCTATACCCGACTTCCACACTTCATGCACATCCTGAGCGACCTGATCCAAGAATGGTTTGACCCTCGTATCGGTCACATCGCTTCTGAAATCAGGTCGGAATTCTTGTATACCGTTTGGTGATTCTTCCGGCGACAGGGGTGCGGAATCAGGTGCCGGGAGGAGCTTGTTGCCCTTTGACTCAAAGTTGGTGACGTGGTACTCGATACCTAGTCTTTGATTCGCCTTCTGGTGAACGAGATGCTGAGACGGTCAGCAAAGACCATAGCTAGACGTAGATAGGGAAATATGACGCACCTCCAGCTTCATGCTGCGTTTCTTCCTGCCCTTCTCGTCCGTGGGCGGATCGCTCTGACCACGGGTCTCTTCGCGTAGGTCTAGTGTTGTCGATTGGCGTGCACGCTTCCTCGGCTTGGATTGGGCGGGTTGACCCGAGGACGATCCGCCGGCTAAAGCATCGTACTTCGCTTTCAACGAATCATAGTCGTCCTTGTTCACGTAGTGATCTAGTAATGATGGGTCAAGATTGCCGGCGAACACTATTTGGTAACAAGCAATCAGCTCCATGGCCCGCTCAAAATGTTCAGGCAGGACTCACGTTCGTTGGTGTTGGCATGAATCTGCGCAATCAAGCCTCTGACGACCTCGTTCGACGACTTCAAATCGTCGAGTACAAATTTGGCATTCGGATCCTTGATGTCACCTAACAACGTCTCATTCGAGTATCCAAAATCGAGTACTGATCTCAGTCCCCTCTCGAGCTTCTCACTCAAAGCTCCGCTCTGCAGCACGGTTGCCGAAATGAGCGTTGGTACTGGAACTGCATGAGTGGCGCGATTTTTCTTGTTGTTCTGCTGCTGTTGTTGAGCATCGAGTGTAGCGGCATGATGATCGATTATACTGCTCCCACTCGCTTCTGCTGGAGTATCGTTGGTCGACACCCCGGGTAAAGTGTCGTCAAAGTCTGTCGATTGACCTATAGCCACTCGGATAGCTTCGAGTGCTTCCTCGGCATCGGTATGGGAATCATGATGGACGTCGAGGTCGACAAAGGGTGAATGTGAGTCTGTTGGTAGTGGGTCCATGATGGACAGAGCTACAGACTCGAGGTTGGACCTGGTCGGTGGAGGTGTTGGGTGTTAGGCGGGGGTGTTTCTTTGTTGACAGAAAGGTTGATGGTGACGGGATAGGCTTGAACGATGAAGGATGAACGAGGCGTGCGAAGAATCCACTCACTGGAAGAAGGGGACTTAGAGGTCGACCCTGGTTCTCTTCACAGAATTGCCTGATGCGGAAATCGAACGGCAAGGCGGGTAAAAGTGGCACTCTGGCGCTCGTTGACGCGTCTGGAAAGTTGGCCATTGTCTGTGCAGAGAGGTTTCGCGTGACTTTTTACATCAGCTGCATGCAAGCCTCGGTCGTATCACTATCACGACCATCTCTCGCCAGAGCCATTCCCCATCGGTATCGTCTCCCCACCTGCTCAATAGCACCTACGACCGGCCATCGCACGACGTTTCTCGACAGGTGCAGAATGTCCACTCAACCCATCAACCCGGACATCGTGTCCAAGGTGAGCTACCAACTCTTCTTTTACTTCGAGATGACCAAAGCTCATATGGATGATACAGCCTCTGGTCATGTGCGGACCGTCGGGTACTGGCAAATCCACCTTGCTCGGTAAATTGTTCAAAGATCACCCAGGTCAATTCGGTTTCTCCATCTCTCACACTACTCGAGCACCTCGACCTGGAGAGGAGAACGGGCGGGAATACCATTTCGTCACGAAGGATGAGTTTATGCGTAGAGTAGACGCTGGCGAGTTTCTCGAATGGGCTCAATTCGGTGGGAACTGGTAAGTGCATAAACCTCTCCCGCAGATGTCTGAGAGTGGGGGAGTGAGTTAACCCCTGTTCATAGTTACGGGACGACATTCAGAGCTCTCTCTGAGCTTTATCCGAAACGCTGTATCCTCGATATCGAGCTCCAAGGCGTTTTACAACTCAAAGCAAAAGCACCACTCCAAAACCCCCCGCTCGAGCCAGTCTTCCTCTTCCTCTCTCCACCGACCGTCGCCGAGCTCAAAACCCGCTTGAACGGCCGGGGAACCGAAACGGACGAGTCGATCCGGAAACGTCTGGACGCAGCTCGTAAAGAGTTGGAATACGCTGTAGACCCTCAGGGGGGTCATGACATCGTTATTGTCAATGAGGATCTGGCGATTGCGGGTGACAAGTTGGAAAAAGTGGCCATGGGCTACGAAGGATGGGAGACTTGTGGAGACAAGCTGCCCGCTTTCGAGATGAGTCATCTGGACTAGGTCTGTCTGTGCACGGGCGACAAAATAGCATTGTTGTGACATAGCGTCTTGTGGATTATACATGCATAGATGCGTACAAAGATGAGGTCTAGGGCTGGACGTGATTCGCGCGTTCCGTATGGTAACATTGTGGAGAGATAGGGCATGTCCCTCCACTCACGCCGGCCGAGGCCATTTGACGCCTTGTGTCCGGTCGGACAGCATGACCTCAGGTTGCCCCTCTGCGTCCGATTAGCATGACGATAACGGGCGTCTTCTCGTGAACCAAGGCTTACCATCGTCTTGAGCTCCATACTCTGGCTCATAAGCAGCCTCATCCTCCTCCTGCTCTTGCCGTTCAATCTCGCGCTCCTCATCTGAATCCAGGCCCTCCTCTTCCGTCATACTGTGATATCAGCTTCCATGTCAAAAACAGTGTGATCAGCTCTCCGACGTACAACTCCACCCTGTCTTGTGAAGGGAATGGGCCGAACGGGTTTTCGCCCTTCTTATCCGGCTTCTCCGACATGGACATATCCTTCATCAAGCGGTCCAACTGAGCCTTCTTATCGGCTTCCGTCTTGGCTTTGCGCTCTTCCGCCAACTTGTCCAGCTCGGGCTTGTAGTCCCTGCGTCGAATCAATTACGCATCTCCGGGGCCGTGAACGGACATGAACTCACGTCTCGTATTCTTGACGAGCTTCCTCCACTGCGTCAAAGAACGCATTCATACCCTGACCAGTCATAGCGCTGACACCGACCGCCTACGGCGCATGAGCACTAGACCAGGAGGAGATGAGGGACCAGGACTTACACGTAGGTTGTTGTAAAACTCCTCCAGGACCAGGCACATACTACCCATCAGACTGTTCATGTAGCTCCCCTCGCCGCCTTCAGACGCATTTGCCGAGTTCAGTGCACGCTGATACGCCTCAAAGTCCGACATCCACTCTAGTGCAAAGTCGTGAGGCTCCACGTCGACCTTGTTGAACACGATGATGAACGGTAAGCGTGTCTTGTACAGGATCCTGCGAACGTCAGTGACCATGATGACGAGGAGGTAGCATTGACTTGCGAGCAGGCGTATAGCATGTTGCTCATGAACGTCGTTGGTGATGTCGTCCGTGGTGTATCGATGATGTAGGCCACAACGGTGGGTAATGTCGATGCGATAGAGTCGGTGATGATGGCGCCTGACGCTGACCATGTGAAGATCTCGATCTGTCCAGGTGTATCCACGAGGATGTAGCTGATCCCCATGTCAGTCGACGTCTTGGACAGCACGTCTGCTACTCACTCTACTGTCTCTGCCCGCTTCTCTACGAAACCTAGCACCTGGTCAAATTTGGTCGTAAACAGGTTCAGAGCCGTCAAGATCCCTCCATTTGGCCCCAGCTTGTATCTGGACACAGATCAGCACGACAGTCTCCTCTCAGGCAGTCCAGCTGGACTCACTGCTTCATAACCTCCTTGTAATCTACCGTATCACGGATATCGATGTTTGCGCTGTATGGCATATGAGCCACAGCCGGATCCAAGTTGAGGATGTAGGGCGGTGATCCTTTGGTGTGTAGGTGGGAATTGAGCCGTTGCATTAGTGTCGTCTTGCCCTACTGTCGTGAGCGGGATGTCTATGCCGAGACGGCAGAGATGGAAGGACGTACGGATCCTGCCATACCGATACATAGCACTACGACCGGCTTCTTTCCCTCACCCGACTGGGGCGCGGTCGAAGGTCCAGCTTCTGGCTGCTCGGAAGACGACATCTTGCGTTTGTATTGGAGGCAGCTACTGGATATGTGGTCGACTATGTAAACAGTCAGAGTGACGGTCGCTGCAGAAATCTCAGCGACCAGGGTGACCTGCCTCCACCGCCACGTTCGGCGAATACCGGCCAAAAAGCACACGCCCGTGAAGCTGAAACAAGCCAGGGGAGCAGGGATTTCTAATCAACAAGTGTGGAATACTAATGGTGGATTTGGTTGATTCCGTTCTGGTTAGGAATTGAATTCAAATGTCAGCAAATGTAATAATAAGATACAGTATTCCCATAACCAGCCAGCGCCTTGACGCTTCCGTACCTGAAGCTGGTAGGGGTTACCTGTCTGAAGAGACAACCAATTCAACCGCAACTGCGCTTCACCTCATACTCCCCCTTAATTTGCTTCAAATCCATCCGACTCCCCTCGACTGCATATTCCCATCCTCGCCTCCCGACTATCTCGTTTCTCGTCCTCCTACAACAGCTGGCGTTCGCAGAAAGGAAGGGTCACATTGGAGCGGGATCGATATCGCTTATATCCCAAACAAGGCAAAACACCAAACCTCAAACCAGCCCACCCTAAACAGCTTCCACGAAGGGTTGAACGAAGCAAGGAAAGGCGGATCTTTTTGGGGGTCATTCGAGTTACGCGCAATACATCTTCTACATCGACGACCTCTTCCTCGACGACAACAAGCTATAACGTCCGAGTCCCTTTGATTCAGTCCTACATCGCCATTCGCGCCATAGCAACACTCGTAAGTCTGCATGTCCACTTGGACGCGTTTGTGTGAAGGAGAAATCGGGGGCGGAGTACGGTTCGGAGTGGATGGATGCGCTGGATGGAGGACCGATGGAATGGACCCGCATCTGCCTGGATGCGCTTCGGCCCACATGCAGAGAGGGAAGCAGCATCTCAAAGATAAGCTGGAAGAGCGGACTTCCTGCGGAATGTCGGAAGACAACTCGGATCGCTTCTTGACATTCTTGTCTTCCAGGCGATCATCGACCCAATCTTGGAGCTTCATTCCGAGCGTTCCGCCGATCAAACCATGCCAATCGTGATCCCCTCCTCCATCCTTCCCGATCAAGCCCCCCAAATCTGTTCTGCCACCCCCGGAGGCTGACGTCCGTGCCCACCATCCGTCACACGGATGTCACCTCCCTCTTCATCCCTTCGAAGTGACTCTGTCTGTGTTTGTGGTATGGTCAGCTTACCCCTGTCAGCATCCACCATCATGCAGACGATCAAATGCGTCGTCGTCGGTGACGGTGCCGTCGGAAAGTGAGCACCCGTCACTTCAGGATCCAATTCATATCAAAGCCAAGCTGATCTCCCAGGACGTGTCTGTTGATTTCGTACACCACGAATAAGTTCCCTTCGGAGTATGTCCCCACGGTATTCGACAACTGTAAGTCGCGTTCAGCAGCATGTCATCAGGCTGTAGACCGGGGGTTGACAAGCCAGATGCCGTCACGGTCATGATCGGTGACGACCCATACACTCTCGGTCTCTTTGATACAGCCGGTAGGTCTCTCGCCGCTCCCATTGCAGTGTCGTCTATGTCATCGCTAACAACCACCCAGGACAGGAAGATTACGACCGTCTTCGACCCCTATCATATCCCCAGACTGACGTCTTCCTCGTCTGCTTCTCAGTCACATCCCCGGCATCCTTCGAAAACGTCAAGGAGAAGTGGTTCCCCGAAGTCCACCACCACTGTCCAGGCGTCCCGTGCTTAATTGTTGGTACACAAGTTGACTTGAGAGAGGATTCGTGAGTGTCCGATTCTGCCTCGGTGAAAGCGTCGCTGAACTCCTGTTCAGGGCCAACTTGGACAAACTTGCGCGGTCGAAGCAGAAGCCAATCACGAACGAGCAGGGAGAGAGGCTAGCGAGGGAGTTGGGAGCTGTCAAATACGTCGAGTGCTCAGCACTGACGCAGCGAGGTCTCAAGAACGTCTTTGACGAGGTGAGTTCCGACGTCCCCTCCCGCCGACCGTCTTACTGATGCCATACAGGCTATCGTCGCCGCACTCGAGCCACCTGTCGTCAAGCAGAAGAAGAAGTGCATCATCCTTTAAACGCAAATGCTTGACCAATCTCGACTTCCTCCTCCATCGGCATAGCACTTCCTCCGCTCCTTCGCTCATCCGCACGACAATCTCCCGCTCTTGCTTGCTCCCATATCTATACCCGGCCGTCTCCTGGCCGTTCTCTCTCATCATTTTCCTTTTTCTTCTCGTAACGATAATCCGCGTTTCCCACTTTATATCCCCTTCTGTATATATTCAGCCTCGGCGGGGTTTTAGATTCATCCGATTGAATGCATCCAGGATCTGTAACGATACGATATATTGGCGGGCATGTGGGAGAGTGAACACTAGAATCACATCATGGGTTGGGCAGATCATCGTACAATGACTTGAGAGACCATTTGGGACGGAGTGGAAGGTCGTAGCCATCTCCATCGCCTTGCAGCAGTGCTAGATTGGCTTGTATGCGCAATATCGCCGTCCAAGCGATCATAGCTGCGTTGTCTGTGCCTCGGTCAGCCAATACTTAACCGCATCATGGCTCAGAAGGTAACTCGCCTGTGCACAGGGCGATCGGCGGAAAGAAGAGAGGGATAGGCGAGTCCGTAATCCCTCGCCTCATGGTCTGAGCCAGTCTGCCGTATTAGCCTGTGTAGGCATATAACTCGATGAGACCGGTAGCCTCACTGTTGTCGAAGATACTGATTTGAAGCCACTCCTCCACTGACGACCAGCCCACCCAGCCCAATTCCAGAATCACCAAGACTGGCGATCGCATGCTCTAGCTTCTTACACAAATGCGCGACGACGGCCTGTTGGAACACCCTCGACATCTCTCGCTTGATAGCTTCTTCGTCGATTCCCTTAGCTCTCAGCCCAGCTAGGCGATTGGCAGTAGAAGTGAGCAAGCCGGAGAAGGAGAATGCGATCCGGGCTCTCTGGGGCAGGGATGGTGGGAGAGGCGGTTCGGGGTATTGGTCGAATGGAGCTAGAGGAGGGAGGGAGGCGTATTGCTCGATGATGGCGCCGGAAGCTTGAGTCGATGAGGGCATATCGAGCAGCCTAGCCGCTTTGTCGAATGCGTCTCTGCAAGGGTTAGTTCGTGCTCATATGGCAGAGACGCAAAGCTCACCCTATCTTGGAATCGAGGGTATCGGATATGATCGAGAAACGGTCCATCCCGGAAGCAAGGACTAGCTGTGTATGACCACCAGATACCAGCAGAACCAGGAACGGAAAATTCGGCGGATCTTTCTCCGTCAACAGCGGCGTAAGAGCGTGCGCTTGCTAGACAGTCATCAGCAGGGGTCTGACGAGAGGTCCGATCCGAACTGACCATATGATGCACTCCAAGTACCGGCTTGCGATACGCAGCCGCTAGCGCTTTGGCAGAAGCGGCCGATACACCCAGACAGGCGTACATCCCCGGGCCCCTCGTGTATGCAACAGCATCAACGTCAGATACCGTCAGGCGCGCTTCGCTCAAGGCCTGGTTGATCGCTCGAGGCTAATCAATCAGTCTGAAAACATTTTGACCACGAAGGACGCCCGGACTCACGACGTTCCGCTCGTGCGCATGTTGAGCTTCCAGCGGATGAATACCTCCATGTTTGACATTCAGGTGATGCTGCTTAATCACTACGTTCGATAGGATCTGGCGGTCGGAATTGACGATGGCCGCACATGAGTCGTCCGCCGAAGATTCGAGCGCGAGAACGGTAAGACTTCGACGAGGGGCTATGCCTGTCCTAATGAGGTACGGCGCGATCTGAGGACCACGCCTGAGGACTGATGTCAGCGGGACATGTCGGAGGAGCAGCATGAACGTATTGCAGATGCATGAGTGGAACTTGGTCAAAAACGTAGATCAATCCACAGTGAACGTGCCTGACATCACCGCCAGATACCTACTCGATACCCGCTCATCCAGCTACAATCTCAATGTTCTCCTCTCCCCCCCCCCATCCCTCTCGAAGTACACCTCGCTTCCGGTCGGTACCCACCTCGGTGCGTTACAAGACCGTACGGTATGCATGGGCAGGATGGATACTCCCTCGCGGTGATGATGCCCCGCTTCCCCGCTGACTAGCTTCGGAGATGATCCGCTTCTCCGTGTTTTGACGTCACAGTTGCGCGCGCAACGAGTTGGAACGGTCAACTTAGCACCCCTCACCTTTGTTGTGACCTTGTAGACGGCCATGAAGGACAAGCTATATATGGCCTGATACCGCTCATGTCGGTCGTCTCATCGCACTCATATCACTGATACTTCAGCTCAAACAACTATCAACAATTAGCAGAACAACTATGTGCCGATCATCTTGCCGACGTGACCGACAGCGACTAGCTCTGGTTACTCCGATGTCGAAGGAGTCGTCTCACATCACGAGTATGCTCACTCCAACATCTACCAAAGGCAAGAACGACCAAAAATCCATCGTCAAGCGCCAGAAGATCGATGCCGTCGATCACATCGCCCCGCCGACCTATGCGACGGCGATGGAAAACGACGGGCCCATCGACCACAACTACGTCGACCAATGTAAGTCCGTCGCATAGTCGTCTTGCGAATGTGACTGACGGACTCAAGCTCGACAGTTGAACAAGCCACGAGAGAATGGACAGGCTCTCGATTGCCAGAGAGCACCTCCCGCCTCGGAGTTGACGGGTACGTCTGCATCCTCGCGCGGGAAATAGGTGCGACAGCTGACGAGCAGCTTTGATGCCTATCGATCCCGTATGCGAAGCCATGGGTCACAAGACCAAACGACATTTCGGTCCAGTGGGCATCATGGGTGGGATCGTATTCTTCCCTTGGGGTCTGTTCTGGTAAGTCAGACTCATATCGACCACTTTAGGCACGACGGTGCTGACTCGGCACTAGGACTGCGTGCGATTCTTCGGTCTCGTGTCAGAGGTGTGGGATGATATTCAAGAAGAGGGGCTGTAAGGGATCAAAGTGTGCTTCGTGTAGGCAGTATGGGTGTGGCGGAAATTGCAAGCTCTGACTATGACTGTGAATAGTAATTACTGCATGTACTCATAAGTATGTATGGGAACGAGACAACATGAGACTGCTGACTACATATCCTCTCTCAGGTCTTTCGAATGCTCATGCCGAGTCCGACAACGGCCTCACACGAGAAGCTGCGCCAGGCCATACCTTTTCATCGCTCTGAACTCGCTACTAAAGGTGATCAATGTCGATCTCAGAGTCGTTCCTTTCTCGACAACACTGCCCGACCAGATACTCTCTCCGACATTACGTGCTCATAGGAATTTCTACCAGATTGTCGCTGACGTCGCTTTCACCACCAATCATAGCTGTCCCAATCGAATCCACTGGGCGGCGCGATACGTCATGAGTGAACAACAGGCGTCAACAAGTTTTGGGAGTATTGGGAAATGGCGTCCGCCTTGACGCCGAGAGCAATACAGCATTTCTGGGGATCGCGAACACCGACGCCCACGAAAGAATCTCCCGGGTTCTGCTCAGGGCTCTTTCGCCGACTTGTGAGCCTAGATCACCGCTGACACCGGTGCACGCAGATGTGGGTTCAAAGTACAGCACCCAACGCGCGATCTCGCAAGCGGCCAACGGTGATGAGGAGCGGTTCGTGCGGTGGCAGTACCCGTGGAAGTATCAGAGGCAGTCTTACTTCTCGGACGTGTCTGACGACTCCGCAGGGAGGACTCTTGTTGAGCCGTGCAGATCGAAGAGTTGTGATGAGAGCGTCCCCGGCAAGCCGGAAGTGTCCGTCCGACTGAAGTATACCTAAGTCGGTGTGGGAGTTGCAGGAGGGAGTGGTCGCGGGAGTCTTTGGCACGCGATATCGTCGACGTGGATTGTAGAGGGCCTAAGCAAATGCATCTTGTTGACAGATTTCATCACCGGACACCTTACTCCCGTCGATGAGCTCTGCAATGAATAGATGACCTTGCTCAAGTCTTGGCTAGCTGAACGGTCCAATTGTAAGGCTGGAAATTATTGCCGAGCTGCGCCGCTCGTTGAGGGTTAAGCGCGTAATCGAGCTTTTTGGGTCTGCGCCATTTGCGAGGTTCAAGGTCGAGCATGTTACCAATGATCTCGCCCGCAAAGTATCTGTAAACCCAAGTCAGTCTAACAAAGCCGGCACCAAGGGAGCAGCTTACGCGGGGAATTGACCGCCTCCACGATCCCCTTCATCGATCGGTCCGCCCATTCCGTCCTCACCCTCTCCTCTACCAGCGGCATCGTCGACACCTTCAATCACGTGTCCGTAACCCTTTTCGCCTTTGTAGTCCCACTGCACCATGAAGTAAGGGATGTTCGGCACCAGCGATCGTCTGAATCCGCCTGGACGGCTGGAGAAGTCAATCAGCTTTTTGTGCTGAGACCACTCGGACTCGGAAGCCATGATCGATTCCTGTCTGATCAGCATAGTGTATGCACTGAGAACACAAGGGGACCTACCCTGAAGTAGGCAGGGGCATCCTGGAACTGCTCGAATGGCAAGGGAACCGCTTCGATGAAGGTATGACGTTGTTGGCGGAAACTGCAGATGGTCTCGTAAAACAGCACACCCTTGTTGTCTTTCGCGTGCATTTGCATCAAGCATTTCATGAAGTTCTGCAAGATCAGCTGCTAGAATCTCATTCGTAATCGATACACGCAAACGGTGACATACCCGGATCTCATCCCATTCGTCATCATCCAGCTCCAGAGTGCTTAAGCAGTGTTGTTGCGGCACGATGAGGCAGTGGCCCGGGACGAGCTCTTCCGTCAGGGTACACGACAGGTATGTTCGTGCACCCAAAGCCACGATAGCCGCAAGGGGATTACGCTCATCCTGCCAGCAGAAAGGACAATTGTCGAGAGCCTTCTTCGTGCGAGCGTAATCTTCAGGATGTCAGCTTCACCCTCTCCTGGATTCATGAGGCACGCTCACCATTGATGGCGAAAGCACGCTTCAAAGCATCGGTCTTCATCTTCTTTCGAGCGAGCTTATCGGCATTCTCGTCCATGTAATCAAGATCGTCCTGCAAGGTCAGCTTGAGGCAATGTTCCCACGGAGCATCGTACTTGATAACGGCCGTCCCTGGCGATAGCAGAAGCCATCTCGGCATCCAGATTCTTCTGATCCGCCGCTCCGGCACCAAACTTCTCCTGCCTGACCAGCTCGCCCAGAGTCATTTCGTCGTCGTCCTTGTTGTACCGAAGGAGATTTCCCTCTCTATCGCGCGTTTCGAACTTGACGGTCAGCTCAGTTCGATACATGTAGGACAGGAGATGATTTATGACCAACCTTCTCGGGCTTCTTGCGTCGATTGCCTGGGCGTTGCACCTCCTGATCCTGCTTGCCAGTTCCCACGTCGTACAGCCTCCCACGTCCGTCGAGCGTCGGCAAGACTTGCACTTCGACTTGGCGACCTTGCGAGTCCACTTCCCGACCCATCTGGCCCTGAACACCTTGTCCACTGCCTTCCCATAGTCCGCCTTCCATAGCTTGCTTCGTGCGTGAGACCTCTCGTTCGTAGTCCTCTTCGAGCTGATCCGCCACGGGGTCATCAGAAAGCCGAGCTCTGAGCACCTTGGCTTGTAACTGGTTAAGCTCCTCCGTCGACATAGGCGGTCTCGAGGAGGTCGGATCGGCTCTTGAGTCGTCTTTCGGGAACGGATAGCCAGAATCATTACGCTTCAAGTTTTGAGGTGTGAAAACGCTTGGGATAGGTGTTGCGACTTTGTTGGGTGGAGCCGCTCTTGGAGCAGCACCTGGCGTGCCAAGCTCCTTCCGCTTGAGATCCTCTACTCTGCCCAAGCTCGGCGTAGAGACTGCTTCTCTCTCCTCACCGGGCCGACGGAATCCAGCCCGAGAGCTTGGGCGACTGCCGAATCCTTCCTCGGATGTGAACATGAACTTGCGTGGTCCTGCATCAGGCGTGCGCATACCTGAGGTACTGGGCGAATCGGTATTGCTGTTAAGACCGCGACGTGATTGTCGACGCTGATCCTTTTCATCAAGAAAGCGCCGTTCTTCAAGTGCCTCGTTGAAATCGTCCATTGAGCCATACCGTTCCAGGGCAATCTCTTCTACAGGTCGACCCCTGCTCGATGTCAGCTTATATGATATCTCTCAGCATGGATAGTACGCACTGATCCTCGGCCTGCTCGTAGAGCCGCTTGAGCTTCATCATCCTCCACTGATATCCGGCACTTCCAGGCTGTGTTTTCTTCTCTGCCCTTGTCAGCACGGCCTCTAGTCGCGGACCAACCTTTCACTTCGTAATCGTCTATGTTCTTGCCCTCAAGCAATTGCTTGTTCAGCTCCGTGTTGTAGATCTGCAATTTCGTTGGGTCCGGTTGATCCTCTTTCGGATCCTTTCGTTGATGTTCGGTGCCCAGAGCAGAGAAGAAGTCAACCCCGCCGCCCAAATTCCGGTTGTTGCCCTCATCCTCTCCGTAGCCGTCCGTCATGTCGGTCGACACAGGCTGAGACCTGGCAGAACCAGTCCCGGCGCTACGAGGTATATTGCGTTCGGCGAAAGGGTTGGCAGCGACTGGAGGCGCCGTGACAGACGGCTCAAGCATCCAAGCTTCTCGTTCCTGCGGTTTGGAGCCGGTTGCGGTGGAGTCGGGCAGGGGTGCATGAGCCGGCTCCGATGCGTGGGACTGTAGTGGTAGTCCAGCTGATGAAGGCACATTTGCGGCGACTTCCTACGGCAGATATGAGCGAGATGCCGCAAGCAGCATCCCACTGCAACTTACATTCGCATCGCCAGCACCTTTTTCAACCCACACTCCTGCATCATCATCGTCATCTACCACATCCAGCTTGTCCCGATCCTTGCGATCCTCTCTCCGTCTCTCTTTCTTCAGTCTCTTCCGCTCTTTTCGTTCTTCCTCCGTTTCATCTCGGTCACGGTCACGTCGGTGTTTACGGTGACGATCTTCATCTTCGTCATCTCGATGTCGGTTCGACCGGTGCGACTTTGAACGGTGTTCAGGTGAACGCTCGGTTCTGTGTCTGCGAGGCGACCGGGACCTGTCTCTGCTCGAGTGGTCCCCCATGTTTGAGTACACTTGTTCAAGGTGAAGGGCAAGAGATGGAATGCGCAGAAGCTCAAAGGTCGGCTATGACGTTCGTCGAGTGCGAAAACCGGATGAACAAATAAACATGCTGAAGCAGTTCAAGGTCAGGCTGATGCAACAAATGAGGTATACACGACAACAATCTACAAGTCCCGTCATGCACAGGATCATGTCCGAAGCACCTGCTCTGGCGATGCTACTTCAAATGCGGAATGTCCAAGACTGATCGGTCAGCCATGTAACCCGAAAAGATCTGCACCAGGAAAACGGAAACTCACTATGCCCCATCCGTTCGACTTTTGTCCGCAAATACCTCTCAAGCTCAGGTCCGCTCGTCGTGGAAGCACCCAACAGTCCGACTCCTGCTCGTCTTTCTCTCCACTCCCCATATTCCTTTTCGTCTGCATGCCGTTTCCAATCCCGGGGGACCATACCGACCCTCTCGGTGACTTTGATTCCCTCATTCGCCATTCCCTCGACCTTTTCCGGGTTATTGGTCAACAGCCTGATCCCACTGTCATCTCCTAATCCCAAATCTCGCAGGATCTCAGCCGCAACGTTGTATTTGCGCTCGTCGGCGCCATGGCCAAGCATGAGATTGGCCGTGACTGTATCGTGGCCTAGATCTTGCAGATTGTAGGCGCGGATTTTCTCGAGGAGACCGATGCCGCGACCTTCCTGGCGAAGATAGACAACTACGCCTCGACCTGGCAGCTCAGGAGACAGATCGGAGGGGGCAGGCGATGGATAAGCGGAAGCTAGTGGAGAGTCGTGGTTGAGCCGAGTCGCCGAAGGCAAAGTTTGCGGCAAAGCTATCAAGCGCATAGCTTCGTCCAGCTGCTCTCCGCAATCGCAACGCATCGAACCGATCGTCTCGCCAGTGTAGCACTCCGAGTGTATACGGACCAGAGGTGGAACATCCTCATCGGTACTGACGAGTATACTGTCCTCTGGTATGGCCGAAGTCGACGCGACTGGTTGAGGGGTGCTGGCACGATCTTCGCTTCCAGGCGCCAAGCGTCCGACATATGCACCCCGCACGACTCTCTCCATTTCAGTCTCCCCCTCTCTCCATTTCGCGTTCAAAGTCTTGCTCCGGATCTCCTTCCTGCCCGTCGGCGCCTGCGCCTTGACCTCGCTCGAAAGCTGAATCGGGTCGTACACGATGGCCAGGTGTTCCTTTGTATCGAGATCGTTGTGATACAGGTGCAAGAAAATCTCGCCGTGTGGTGTCGGAACTCGTGTACGCGCCATGCATCGGACTCGGGGGCGGACATTTGGCGCTTTGACGGTGGCCGAAGGTGTGGTCTGAGCGTAAAAGTTTGAGGACGGTGAGGCCGTTTGCAGGACCTGTGAGACGGGCGACGGGTCGACCGACATTCGACGCTTTGACTTTTGGATAGGCGAGAGAACGGGTGATGTCGGTGATGCGGTATTGCGCTTTTCGATAGGGATGGGATCGCTCTTGGCGTTCGCGTTGGCCCTTTGCTCCAACTTCAGTCGCTCACTGCGAGGCGCCTGCATGCTCCTCATCGCGGGTTTGGGCGGAGGCGCTGGATGGGAGGGAGTTCCTGGTCTCGATTCGTCACACGAGGAGTAAGCGCCAGGGCGAGCTATTTAGGATCAGTGATGTTTTGTTGCCGTCTCTTGCGTGCTGCTCACCGGCTCCATGACCGAAGTGATGTCGCGTCAAAGGGTCACTTCCACTGAGCACTGCACTGATGAGCAATGCATCCATCGGCGAGTCCCTCCGAGGCATTCGTCTGCCATTTTGCGTTTTGGTCGGACGAGTCGGTAATGGTCCAAGAGATGACTCGTCGGAGGTGAGAAGGGCAAGGACGTCGAGGTCGGCCTGAGATACAGCGTGATTTGCCATCCTGCTCGAGCCCGGAGGTGAGACGACAGACGGCATATCTCCCTGCGTGGGGAAGACAGGGATCGTAGCGAGTGAAGGTAGAAGAGGGACGTGAGACGCTTGTTTTATGATGAGATCAGACAATTGATTTGATCTTACCGGTACTCGTTACTCGTTCCTACTCAAGAGTATTTAGTCAGCGTTTGCACTCGATCGGTTAAGTCCGGCTTGTCCGCTCCGGCGGAACTAATCCTGAAATTTCCGTCTCATCGACTACATGAACCCAATAAAACACGCAATTTTTATCCACGGCCATAGGATCTAGAAAACGCCGCATCCCGTCCGATCTGCGAAGCTAAGCTAGATGCCGCCCAGTTAGTACCGGAGTCGGGGACGATCCGGGAATCCTGTCAGGTGCTGTGGTTCACAATCTCTTTTTGTTTCATTTCTGGCACGCGGAGATGAAACTTGCATGCATGCGCTCCATGGATCATGCCTGTCTTTCACGCCTAGGTGGAGACGAGCGCTACCAGTCGGATGACTACATTCTGCAACGTTCTGGGTGATCACAAAGGCTCTCTAGCATCGCGGAGCTCCACTTTTCTGACATGAAGATCTCGCTCGTTTCGACATCTTCCTGAACTGATTCGGCATAAATGGCAAGGCAAGGTGAGTGTAGATGGCTAGTGGTGTGCTCGGTCTCAGGTGTCCCGTCTAAAAGAGCAGCCAACTCTCTCGCCAAGGTCGACACCGAGCTCTCGGCCGACTGCATCGAGTTTTGCCCGATTGACGGTCATCACGACATTTTCGTCTGCGGGACATACCAGGTCCTAGCGCCCGGACCCGGTCACGAGAAGGCAACGACAGATACGGAGGAAGATGAAGATGAAGTACTAGACGAAGCGCCGAAGCCGACACAACGGACAGGTCGCTTACTGCTATTTCGGATAGGAGATGATCGAAGCTCGTTGTTAGTGTTTGCGTTATGACTTGACGATTTCGAGGCTCACCCAGCCAGGGTCGAACTGCAACAGATTTCAACACCGGCTATACTGGATGCCAAATGGTTTGTCGTCCGGTCAAAGCATACTCGCAGCAGGGACTGAAGTGCAGGTCACCAACGTCGATAGACGGCAACCCTGAGGTCGCAATTGCTGATGCCATCGGTCGCGTAACGCTTTACGCACTGTATGACCATCAAGTGAGTCTGGACACCCCATTGGAAACACCGCATGCCACTGACGGAATGGTCAGCTTGTAGAGAAGCGCGTTATCGAGGTGTGTCCAGGCTCACTCTGCTTGTCACTGGACTATTCGTGAGTAGGACACATCAGCTTGTTTGAGATCGCGTTGACGTCCCAGACACGTTCAACGAGCTCTGATCGTATCCCTAGCATCGGGTTCCTTGGCCTATATCGACCTCGAAGACCCCGACAATGAGGTGACAGACTTCGCTGCTCACATGTACGAACCTTGGATCACCTCGTTCGACCGGTCGGACGAAACGGGCATGACGGTGTGGTCAGGTGGGGATGACTGCGTGGTGAAGAAGTGGGACCTGAGCGATACGTCCCGCCCGGTATTCATCAACAAGCAGTGCGTCGACGAGCAGCGTGTCAGGATAGCGATAGTGTGGGCTGACAAGCACCAGATTCGAAGCTGGAGTGACAACCATCACCTCCAGTCCTCACACCCCACACCTGCTCGCCGTTGGCAGGTGAGCTCCTACATCGGCCGATTCCATTACTGACTAGCATTAGCTATGACTCGACTCTACGGCTCTTCGATTCCCGTAATCCCCGTACCCCACTTCTACGTATAGATGTCGGTGGTGGTGTCTGGCGAACAAAGTTCCATCCCGATCCTTCCAGACGAGCTATTCTTCTCGCGACAATGCATGACGGCTTCAAAGTTGTGGAGCCGTCCGAGAAGCTCGCGGAAGGACAACAGTGGGACACCTTGAGCGATGAGGATGCAAAGGTGGTCACTCGCTTCGACGCGCACGAGAGCTTAGCATACGGAGTCGACTGGAGCCGGATGAAGCAGGAAGACGGCGAGAGTATCATTGTGAGCTGCTCATTTTACGATCACATTGTGCACCTTTGGCGAGGGTGATCATGAGGGAGTATGTTTCTCGCTTCCAATACCAAAATTGTAGTCGATAGCAGTGGAATGATAATGAATTGACATATGAAGTATGGCTTGTGGACAATGCGATGATGATGGATTGGCGGTGTGACATCTCCCTCCGCCTCTCAATTAACCCTCAACCTTGAAGAAGCTCCTCCCCTTCTTGGGCTTTCTCGTCACGACTACCGACATTCCGTTACCCTGCATGGCCAATACAGCCGCCTCGTCCATCTGACCGGCCATTGCGGCCTTTTTACGACTCGCAATCACCTTTTTGGCGAATGCGAATCTCTTTTGAGTGGGTTCAATGCGAAGTTGATCCGACTCAACACAGCGTTTAAAGGTCTCGAAAGGCAGTTGGGAGTATGTTGAGACGAGCTGCCCCTCGTCCGCTTGGCTTGGCAGAGTGTGCACCAGATATTCGTTACTACAGACGTCAGATCACGAGCACCACACACGGTCGAGCTCCCGCCGTTTGAACTCACACATCATCCCGTAGTCTCGAGGACCATTCTCCATACGTCTCCCCTCCATTGCTCAGTACGCCATTTGCGCCGTGATCCCCGTTTACAGGAGGGTGAGCAGGCCTGTTGACCCATTGCACGAGCTCGACCGCATTCTCTGCCGAAATGGATTCGCGAGTGGTGGAGTAGGCGTGATGGACCAGTTCGGGCATTCCATCGAAGAGGAGGGCAGTAGCGAGAACAGCCCGGGAGTTTGAGCCGTTGACAAGGTGTTGTGAAGGGCGGTAAAGGTGCTGCAGGGCAACGTGAACGGACTACACACCATGTAAGCAGAATAAACGACTGAACGTCAGCCAGGGAGAAACGCACCTCCGGGGTGATGGTCTCGTCATCGAAAGTCAGGTGGACATTGCCGGACATGGCTGTCATCATGTGTCGGAGCAGGTATGGTGACCTAGCGAGCACGACTACACGCTGTTTAGCACTTCATTCTGGGCATGATCCGAATCACTCACTCCGATGCAGCTTAACGCCAGTGTCGAAGAAGGTCAGATGGATATCTGCCCAATTTTGACTGAGGTACCCTACATTGAAGATGAAGTCCGCGAGGGCGACAGAGTGGTCGACGCTATGGGATTAGCTTTTCTCGCTTCTGGGTTGGGATTCTGGCGTGCTTACTTCTCATTGGCCATCTTGGAGCTTTCAGCACCACCCTGGTAGCTGTTGTCGGCGTCGCCGGCTGTACTCTGAGCCATCGCTGGACTTTTGGAATATGCGGTAGTTGAAGGTGTCGAAGCCGACACTACAGGAACTGCTGCTTCGCGAGACATGCACAGAGGTGACTGATAGATGAGGACTGTATCTGCACGACTGATATCGCTCTTCCTTCTGTGGGTGTGACAGTAAGCCGAGAGATGAGTGGAAGGTCAGACGACAAAGGCAGCAGAGACTTAGGCAACGTTTAGAAAAGTCGCCTCCACCTCGACCTCTCTACCCAAAGTCATACTTTACATCGTTACTACCGGCCACGAACGACTAGTACGATGCATAGGCAGCCTCGACGCCATGCACGGCGACCGGTCGAGCCGCAAGTCGTCATCAGTCCCGAGGCTGGGGAAGATGCCCCGTCCTTGACGATCACAATGTTGGGTGCCGGGCAGGAAGTCGGGAGGTCATGTTGTGTTATCGAGCACCGGGGCAAGAAGATCGTTTGTGATGCTGGGTTGCACCCCGCCAATCCCGGTCTGGGATCACTGCCCTTTATCGACGAGCTAGATTGGTCGACAGTGGATGCTATCCTGATAACACAGTCAGTCAAGACTTTGCTGATAGTCTCACTGAGTCGTATGAAGTCTGATAATGTAGCTTCCATGTGGATCACGCAGCCGGTCTACCGTACATCACAGAGAAGGTGTGCATTGCTGGGCGCGGCTGGTTTGAAACTGGGATCTGACTCATGACTATAGACCAACTTTCGCGACGGGCCGGGGAAAGTGTACATGACACATGCTACGAAGGCCATCTACGGATTGACCATGATGGACACCGTCAGGATTCAGTCAGTCCATCGACTTTGATCACGTTGTTCGTAGAGAAAATCTTCTGACGAGTTACAGAGACCAGAATCCCGACGACAGCGGAAAGCTGTACGACGAAGCGGACGTCCAGGCATCCTGGCAATCAGCCATTGCGGTCGACTACCACCAAGATATCGTTATTTCCGGTGGTCTAAGGTTTACGCCTTATCACGCCGGTCACGTCTTGGGAGCATCGATGTTCATGATTGAGATTGCCGGCCTTAAGGTGCTATACACGGGGGATTATTCGCGAGAAGAGGAGAGACATTTGGTCAAAGCCGAAGTACCGCCGGTCAAGCCGGATGTCATGATCTGCGAGAGCACCTTCGGAGTGCACACCTTCCCCGACCGCAAAGAGAAGGAGGAGGCTTTGATGAGTACGTGACTGTGAGATTCAATCAGGGCGGACGTCAGACTGACTACTGGTAGCGCTGGTGGGCAACATCGTCAGGAGAGGCGGGCGATGCCTCATGCCTATACCATCATTCGGGAACGGGCAGGAACTGGCCCTCATGCTGGACGAGTACTGGAACGATCATCCCGAGTTCCACAAGGTACCCGTCTACTTCGCTTCCGGACTCTTCCAACGCGGAATGAGGGTGTACAAGACGTACGTCCACACAATGAACGCCAATATCCGATCACGATTTGCACGCCGCGACAACCCTTTCGACTTCAAATACGTCAAATGGCTCAAGGATCAACGTCGTTTACGAGACAACAAGAATCCATGTGTCGTCATGGCGACGGACCAGTTCATGCGCATGGGTCTCAGTCGGGAGTTGATGGAGGAGTGGGCACCGGATTCGAAGAACGGTATCATCGTTACGGGATACTCGATTGAGGGTACCATGGCCAGGGTAAGCTTGCCTGTCTACCGCGACTGACACATTGAGCTGATCATCATAGACTATCATCGGGGAGCCAGATCATGTCGAGTCGCTCAAAGGCGGCAACATCCCTCGACGGTGTACCGTCAAAGAGATTTCTTTCGCTGCGCACGTCGACTATCAGCAAAATTCGCGTTTCATTCAAGAGATCGGAGCTCAGCATGTCGTACTGGTTCACGGAGAGGGATCACAAATGAATCGTCTACGAGCGGCGCTGCGTGACTCCTACGCTGCTCGAGGACAGGAAATCAGTATCCACGCGCCGAAAAACTGCGAGCCTCTCACCTTGACATTCCGGGCCGAACGGACAGTGACAGTGCGTATCTGGCTCGCGGTGTGCGAAGCATGCTGATCATCGCTCATCGCAGGCCATCGGGTCACTGGCAGAATCAAGACCGGAACATGGCACTTCAGTCAAAGGTCTTTTGGTGTCGAAGGACTTCTCATATACCCTACTCGATCCCAAGGACCTGAAAGACTTTACCGGCCTTTCGACCAGTGCTATCACGCAACGGCAGACAATACCGATCGGGGTCGACTGGTCGGTGGTGCGGTGGTACTTGGAGGGAATGTACGGGGAAGCCGAGGAAGGTGTTGACAGTGACGGCCGGGCGACCTTGACCGTGAGTGTCATCACATAAGTCTGACTGAACGCGGATGCTGATGTGATGTGAAGATCCTCCACGCTGTCTGCCTCGTTCAGATGTCGGAGACCGCTGCCGAGCTTCAATGGACCGCCAACACAAGTAACGACATGATTGCCGATTCTTGCTTGGCGTTACTTATGGGTATCGACTCAAGTCCAGCGACAGTCAAGCGTGAGCTCATGTCTCCCGTCTGCTACGTCCTAGTCTATAGTAACTAACTGTGCAGTGACCTCGACGCCTCACGCGCACTCACACAAGCATCATGGCCACAGCCACGGGTCCGGGTCGAAGGGCGATTCCGGAACGCACACGCACGACGACGAGTTCACGAGATTACGCATGTTCCTCGAAGCTCATTTTGGAGAAGTGTCCGTGCCCAAGACGGAAGTGCCAGATGGCGAGGAAGACGATCTTCTGGTGATGGACGTGAAAGTGGACAACGTCGTGGCTCGTATAGACTTGATCTCAATGGTGAGTCGCCCAAGCCCTTTCCATGCGTCGGATCATTGATGTCGCTTGTTTAGCAAGTCGACTGTCCATCGGATGAGCTGAAGTCGAGAGTCGAGAACGTGATGGAGATGGCATTGGCAACGATGCAGCCCCTTTCAAGGGCTTTTGTGGGTGGAGGAGTGGGGATGATGAAGGCGGAGGAATCGTAGCAGCACCACGCGTTTCTTGTGGCCAGCATCAGAACGTATACCATGCATTACATATACCCTTCGGCCATTAGTGTGTGAGGAAGCACTGCCATTCAGAAGCTCGTCCTGAAGGGGATGGACACGATGCTATGCCAGATGCATGATGCTATAATGCTATAAGACGACTCAAGACTACGAGGCAGCGATCATAGAGGCTCTAATAGCCCTGCTCCGCCAGGTAATCTGCGATCTCGAGGTAGAAAGTCGCAGGCTTGAAGGTGATAGGGTTGCCCGTCAAACCAGACAAGGCATATCTGACCTGATTGACCCACCCGACCAAGTCCAGGTGATTGACGCCCAACAATGTCCCCCTGTAATCACCCCATTTGGCACTTTCCACCGAGACCAGCCCGTCGTTCGGTCCTTCTTTTGCGAGAATGACCGAATGTGGCCAACGAAAGGTATCGAGCAGACCTGGGTCAAAGCTCGCTCCCCAAGAGAAATACTGGACGTCATCCCGATTGACGACTGTCGAGTTGAACTCTTTCATCGCTTTCGTGCCTAGTGCTTCGAAGGCTGTCCCGTCGCCTGATTGAGGGAGGCGGAGGGTGTCCATAAGTGAAAGAAGGGATGGGAGGCGATCTCGGCCGATGACGTTGTCGATCACGTAGTCGGCGAACGGCGAACCTCGATGAGGCGTCGAGACGGTGGTGAGTGAGATGGGTTTGAAGGACTTTGGACGTAGTTCGGAGATGAGATAGCGGCAATCGAGACCTCCCTGCATAAACTCAGCGACATAATCTTCGCTACCGAGGTCAGAAGATTTGGGAAGACTTACCATCGAGTGCCCAATGAGATTCACTTCGCGACCACCGTACTTCTCCGCTATTGCCTCTTCGAGGATTGATGCACGTTCTTTGATCGACGAGGTGGCTGGCACGCGCGTGATGAGGACGTCTACGCCGTTCGACTCTAGGACTTCACGTATACCGCGCCAATGTGAGATTTGGAGACTACATGATCAGTACTGGACGGGATCACGGCTACCAATGAGACTCACGGCGGTAGACTAGCCGGACCAAGATAATCGAAGCCCAGGAGACCATGACAGAACACGAGCGGATGCTTTGGCGATCGGTCTTCACACTTTGAGCGAGATCACAGAGCCGAGCCACAAGAAGGGTACTCACACTTTCTACGGTGTTTCTCGACCTCTTCCTCCACGGTATCCGCTTGATCCTCCTCGCTCATCAACTTGTCCACCTTGCCTTTATTGCCCGACCACCAACTCGAAGCCCAACTCGACCAATCATCCTGCTTTGCCGACGTACTGACACTTCGTTGCGTATCTGTCCGCTTCAAGTCCAACGACGATCTGCCTGGAAGTTGGACACGAGGCAATGCGAAATTGAAGGGAAGATACGAGGCTGGTTCTTTGACCGGACTTTGGAGGAGGTCGGTAATCGTCCTTTGGAGATGTAAGGACGGAGCATCCGAATCTGCCGAGTTCTTGCGTTCGAGAGGGAGGCCCGTTGTTGGATCCAGATCGGGGAAGGGGTCATCGCATAGCGCGGTCGTAGGTGACGTTCTCCAATGCCGCGAGCTTCCGCCTCCCATAGGAAGGCCACTATGAGTGACGCTCCGTTGTGTGTTGGCGTATTTACTTGTTGACACCGGTAGCGTCGAGCGGGTCAGCTGCGAGAGAAGTCGTGGTGGTCGTGGTCTCATTGTTGGTGCTTGGTGAGCTTCGGGCGGTCGGGAGATGGGCGAACTTCGGTCGAAGCTGGATTCGAGGGATGATGATATCGAGACGGGCGATAGAGGGGTCGTCAACGCTTCTTCCAAAGCAGACGTGAGAGGTGTTGAAGGTCCAGCTCCATCTGTACTACGCCCCAGCTCTGCGTCTGCCGTTGTGGTCGCTGCTGCCTCCGCTCGACCTTTGCCCTTGTCCTGGTTTGACTGTGAGGGACGAGTTGGCGGGTCCAAATGAGGCTGACCCGTGGACCGATTGCAATGCTGAGCTTCCGACATGGTTCGTAAGACGGCCCTGACTGCCACTCGAGTCCGCATGAACGGCGGCCGCACGCTGATGAGTGCTCTACGGTGGGTTGTACTTTGAAGGTGTAAGAGAGAGTTCGTTTGTCAACATTGAGCGGCGGCAACGTCATCATTCCAGGTCCGCTTCAACCGGCCATCATTCAGACACGCGACGCGCCTACTTTCTACGTCTTTTTGGCCTTTGCATTCAGCTCAACACTTGAACACCATGGCGTCTGGTCGACCGGGACCAGCTCACGCCTCGACGAGTCGGGATGAGCCCAAGTCTCAAGTCCCACTGCACCTCGCTTTGACCTGGCTGGCCGTCAAGACACTTCCGGTAACCCAACAGCAGTCGGCGTATTCATCAACTTTCACCGCGTCGATCCTAGAGATCATATCCGAGCAGATCCTCGAGGTCAGTGAAGCTTGAAGGTGAACGATCCGCGATTGACACCACCCCTCAGATTTCGGATGTACCGATCGTCTTCGAAGACCTACATCGCCGCGTCGACCCTCTGCTCAGGAAAGAGACGACTCAAGTCGCCAGGCGAAATGCCAAGTTGCAAGCGAGAGGCCAACATGTGTCGCAAGAGAACAAGGCTGCTGCCGACTACAGCGATTGGATGTTGAACTTTGTGCGTTGTTCTGAGAGACCCTCGTCTCCATGCGGTCTGAAGTTGATGTATCAGGCCGAGCAGTTTTGTGATGTAGCGGGCGGATGCGCCTTCATTGATCGTGCGTCTGGAAATACACGTAGCACGACCTATGCTGATCTGCAGACATTGAAACCAGCGTACGAGAGAGGATGAATGAGACGGACGACGAAGAGGTGTGTCCATCGCTTGGCAAGGCCTCCGAATCGGATATCCCAGCTGACTCGCACATCAAGCTGAGCGAAATCCACGAACAGATTGTCAGTTTGTCGGCCCGAAACCTCCAATGACCTGTCCTTCTCTAAATGACTTGCAGGAACGGCACTCCTTGCTGGGAGTCTTCATCCGTCGACTATTGCTTGTCCTCAGGCGTTTGTCGTTCGAGGAGACGAGCCTGCTATCGAGACAGGTCGCCCAGTGGTGCGGCGTTTCGAACGGAAGGAATGATCACCCAACTCGTCTCCAGCTCGATCGAAGGACTGCAATGCATGACAGTCAAGAAGCGCGGGCCAAGGCCATGTACGAGTGAGCCTGAAATATTCTTCATGTTGCAAGTAGCCCAAGCTTATCAGGTGTATAGGTATCAATCTGCTTCGGACCGTGGGGATTACACGAAAGCTCTGGCGTCGCTTCATCAGTTCTACGCCTACAAGCCGCCGACAGCCGGACGGTGAGTTTCCGTTGCCATCTTCGCGTGCCTTCGCTAACCAAGCAATAGAGGCCAGCACCAGCATGCCTTGCTGAATCTCGCAAACTTCTACCACCAGACCAATGGCTTGGACTCGGCGAAATTGGTATGTGTTTCTCTCTCTGAGCTTGCGAAGGGATCTGACATCCAGGCCATCGAAGAAGCCATCCGGGTCGCAAGGGGCGAGGGCGACAAGGCTTGTCTCCAAGACTGTATGAGGCGAGTGATCCCCTTCAATGCCCGACCGCCTTGACTGACCGTCAGCTTGGCGCGGAGGATAGACACGGAGATGACCTCGACCGCGTACTTACATTCAGAAGCGCCCCGGCAGAGCGGTCTTCGTCTACCTTCACGCAAGTTGCCCGAGTCGTTGACACCCATGGACGAACTATTGTCCATCAATGCCGCTACCGACATGGTAAGCCCTACCCCGCTCGGATGGCCATGCGAGTCTCGCTTAATGTGCAGGGCGAGCCGGCACACATCGCTATGCAGCGGATATGGCGCTCATTGGCACGTCACGAGAACACTTCGAGCAAGACCGAATCTAGGGATACAAAAGACAGTTGGGCAGCGAAACATGATTTTGATGTTGGCGCTTGGCAGGCAGCACAGGCAGGCTTATGGGATATGATGGGTGAGTTTGTCATACCAGGGTCGTGCGCCGTGCATACTTATCAGTCAGGATCTGACGCGCTCAGCGAATTACACGAAGAGCTCGTCATGGCTCGAACCGCCGATGGGCGAGATGGGCGCTTGACAGTCACATTGTCCAGAGCTGCAAGAGTGCGTTTTCGGAGCCATAGTCTGGCCTGATTGATGACTGATCAGTAGGCGGTGAGACGCGGACAGGTCGATGACGCCCTAGCGATTCTGCTTGATAGGTCGGTAATAGACGGTCTCTCGATGAGGGAGTATCATAGATGGGCAAGAGCGGTGTGGACCACACTAGAGTCCAGACTTAAGTTCAGGTATGTCTCTTCCTACGTAGCCTGGCTACACGCGACCCGCATGCTGATGGACAGTGACAATGAAGAGGGCCTGACCATTCTGCGCTCCTCGCAGCCCGCTGAGACTCTATCTGCACGAATCGGAGTAGGCGGCAATGTGCGGGAGCTGGGCCACATTTCAGATAAGCCAGACCGGGAGGACCTCAATTTTGCCCATGACGAAGTACGCGATCGGCTGCGCAAGAGTCATAAACTGCTTGTAAGCTACTCTCCGATCAAGCGAGAACATTATTGACGCTCGGACAGCAAGCTGGCAGTCCATCGCACCTGATCATGCCTGAATTGTACTCCGCGGTGCACCTGGCCAGCTCTCTTTCGCTCTGGCCGCTGTATCGCCACGGTATGGTCCTCGTCTCTTTGGCGATGCTGGAGATGGAGGGAGCGGGAATGGCGCCAAAGGTCGTAGAGCAGGTCAACGCCATCCGGGATCAGGTGAGTAGCATAGAGCCTCACGAAGCGATTTTAGCGCAGCACTGAACACCTAGATCATGGCGAGCGACGACGCAGAGCTCATGGCATTGGCGGACATAGCTCTGGGCGAAGCGGAAGCCGACATCGCCCTATCAGGGAATGGAGACTATAGTGAGTCTATTATGACCTCCTCGGTTGCATCCTCGCTCACATGTGTAGCAAACGCCAAGACCCACTTACGATCCGGTCTACGACGGGGCCTGGCCCTTGAGTCGCGCTACCTCGTTTCGCGCGTGACAACCACCCTCGCTTTGGTGTATGATTCGGATACGGCAGTAGAGGAGCGAGACGAGGTGGTCAGTCTGTGGCGCAATTCCCAGGAGGGCGATGCTGCTCGCCTCGCTGCTCAGCGGGAGGAGGCCAAGCTGGTTGGCCACATTGTTCGTCTAGTCGGTGTAAAGGTTGCCGCAGGCTGGCAAGGAACATCCGAGTGAAAACCCAATGCATCCGAAAACTATAATGAGACATACATATCCTATCCGTGCATGACAGCGATAAACCGAAACTCCTTCCCGCCTCCCGGGTCGGCCGTCTGCTCCAGCAGCTCACATGATAGACGGTGTGGTCCGGCGGTCAGATGTTCCGCCACCACAGCGACCACACCCATATTCCTCTCCTTTTCTTTCCAGTACCCGTCGATCACCGTCCCCGAATCGCGATCATCGTCGGCCCAACAGAGCACGCTGCCAAGACCGAATTTGGCTGATCGCTGATATGCGATGAGTACCGAAGCGGACCCTGTCTCTGGTCGCGCTGGCCTCGCTGGTTTGGTTTCGTCCCTTCCCTCTAGTTCTAGCTTCTCTTTCAACTCTTCATCTGCTTCTTGTTCCGCCTCCAACAACTCCTCGTCATCCACCACCTCCGCTTCGGATGAAGTGACGGTAAAGTCGAATACGGCCAATGCACCCGGTTTATCAGCGACGAGATACCTCTTTTCGCTCCATGACCATGTCCGCCAACCTCTCGATTGCGAAGCCAAAGTGAGACCTTGTAGACTTGTTCCGGGACTGGCGGACGGTGAGGTATGTAAGATAGGCGAGTTCATTGATCGACATATAGGATTATGGCGTGGACTGACGTGATGGTGTAGATCGTGTGAGGCCGTCAAGGTGATGGAGGGTATATCGGTGATGTAGTCTGTAGACACCCTGTTCCAGCTGGACGGGTGCCAGCTGAATGTTGTGGTTTGGCGCATCTGTTCGGACAGATAGTGGATGACGAGGTTGGCCGCCAAGTTGTGACCCAAAGCAGAGATCTGGAGAGTCAGATTCTTTACTGTTCGGATACAAATAGGGAAGAAGGCAGAGAAGGACAATGACTTACGTGCATAACGTCAACGGCCATCCCGCCCCATAATCGCACTTTGCTCTCATCGTCGAAGGTTACATCCTCTCCAGTCCGGAACCATTTGGGCATCTCTTCTTCTGGATTATCGAGGACTTTGGGCAATATCGCCTCGCGGACCGAGATGGACGGGATGTCGTAAAAGGCATTCACGTCGTGATGGAGTGCAGATGCTTGTGCAATAGTCTCGAAGAGGGTCGAGAACGTCCTGCCGTCATCAGCTCTCTTCACCTTCAGTCAGATTATAGCCTGCCAGACTCACTCGATACCGATCACGGCTGGCTTGTGGGGCAGTTCGAGCAATCCACGCACGAGGATCTCGTATGACCGCATGACGTTGACTCCGACCAGATCGTTGATACCGAGTTCCAGCAGTATCAGATCAGACTGTTCGGGTATATGTTCGTCTATCAAACCGTCAGTCTTGGCTTCTTGTTCCTAGTGCACAATGACTGGACGTACTGAAACACCAGCCAAAGTAGCCACTCCCGACTCCTCCTTGAGCACCGTTGACGAATCGATTATCAGCGTGCGGAAAAGTGGAGTTGAGCCAATCGAATATCCGGACGTGCATGTTCTCAGTCGAGTAAAGCGTCGATGCACCCATGGCTGGACGGAGGTATCGTAGAGGATCAAGCACTGTCGACGTATCGTCCGTTTCGGTGTCTGATGGGGAAGACGGAGCTTTCTGGGGCATGACATACTGGTCAGATGAAGGAGGCGTCAGACCACGACCTTTCGAGACTGGTCACCATGGTCAGTCTCGCCCCACACACAAGCATTATGTTGGGAACGTACCGCTCCCTCCGATGACTGAGACGGTATATGGCCGACCACTTCTCGCCTTCTCCAAGAAAGCATGCACCCTCCCACCAGTCCCTTCGTAAGTCAATGCCCGCCTGTACTCCCAATCACTACGCCCGTAAGCCCGAATCCTGCTTCATAACCCTCACCCAAATCACATCACTCACGAGATACCATCAGCGCCTAGTCCTGTACCGCTTTTACCCTTGTTCACGGTCGCGTCGAGGATGACCTTCTTGGTCCGTTGGCCCGCTTCCATGCCCCATGGCGTAAGCAGGAGGATGATAGAGACGACCAATACGGCGAGAAGGACGAACGGCCTGGCCGGCCCGCGAAATATCATCTCGCCAGCTCTGGGTGTGCTGCCTTGCCCATTCCTCACTCAGCGAATTCGACCGATTCGACCGATTCGAACACCTCACACAGTTGACGAGGTTGACCGAGCGACTCTGCTGACCCGGTGTCGAGCCGTCGAGTTGATCTGATATGCAGTCTCGTGACCGGAGTGAAGCAGAAGAAGTTGCGAAATGGCGAAATAGCCAAACGCGGTTTTGATGGATGATCGGGTCCTGAAGCTCATTTCAGGGTAAACAACCAAAACATCCGGTGGCTGGACATAACACCCATCCATCACATGGGGCTCATCTGCTCATCAGCGACATAGGTATGGTATAGTGCACCTTGATGCATGGTGCGTTCTACGGGGTCGATTGTATTGTATCGCCTCCTACCTTTTCTCCTACTCTATCGTACAAGAATCGGTATTGTATCCTACTCCGTTTGACACCCGCCCTGCCGGAATCAGGCAGACGGCATCCATGAGAAGCCTGTGGGCGTGAAAGAAAAAACTGGAACTCTGTAATTTTATATGAATCTATACACAAGAATTGATGTCCCAAAGCCCGGGACGATCGGAAGAAAGTGAAAAACAAGGAAAAGTGTCCATCAACAAAAGTGGTGTGAGTGGGGTATCGAGGCCGACGACCCCAAATATGAGGCGTGGCCGGATGATGCTCCCTCAGGCAAGAGGGTAAGACGGGTGTCATTGCGGATATGGATGTGGCGGCGGTTGAGAGTAGGGCGGGTGGATCATGGGGTTCGGTAAGGGGGGCAGGCTGAACATCCTATACACTGGTCAGCGAATGAATCAAGAGGTAATGATACAAGATCGGACGTACATCGGCTGACCCATCGGTGGCATCGGGTTGGGGGCCATTGATAGCGGCGGGTAGCCCGGACCCCACGCTAGCGGTGGTTGGGGATACGGCTCGGCAGGTTGCATGGGCGCGACCGCTTGTAGCGTGTACGTCATGTCAAGCGTGCAGTGAGTCCCTTCGTTATCGATGAACTGAGTATGGGTCAGCAAAGCCACACAAAAGTGGTGGAGATTCGATAGGACTTACGTCCGCAATGACTGTGATGTGCATTGGACCAGACGGCATATCGGGCACACCCGTCAGGATCGAGCCGTCGACCCAGTTCAGCCATGGTGGGAGATGAGGCGAGCTGTAATTCGCCTTGATAGTCTCGGAAGCCGCCTGAGGATCCCATATCTTCGGTTCATACTCGTACTTATGACCGACCGTGCTGTACACCGGTCAGCGGCTTTCCCTGGATCAAGGCTTCAACGCCGAATAAGAGCACTCACGCGAAGGGAGCAGGATTAATCATGATCCTCCGTTGGAAAGGTCTAAAGACCCAACTACCATCCGGCAGCTTCTTGGCGTCGATATTCCAGATATGATTGCCCTTGGATTTCGACTTTTTGCCGTCCTGGTTGAATCGCGAGATCAACTCTTGTTTCCAAAGGTACAATTTGACCTTCTTGGCCGAGATTGTCTCTTCGGTAATTCCACGTCGAGTCAGTTCCTCTTGGAAAGCGTTTGTGAAGGACTGAATGCGGAATTTGAAAGGTCGGTAATCATGCGATTCGTCCAATCGGGCCATCTTCTTTGGCATGAGCACTTGATGCACCTTGTCGCCTTTTTGGTCGGTGTACTCCACTATATCCATGAGCAAGACTGGCATATCATAATACAGGCATCACTCACGATCCGAGCAGACCTTGTTGAGGTAGTCGCGGAAGATCTCATCCAGATGCATCTTGATATCCGGAGAAATCTCGCCGGTCGTCATTGAAGTATCGACCTCGGTCGAACTTCTCCTTCGCTTGGGTCGTCTAGGGCCCTCGTCTTCGGAATCGTACTCGTCGTCGGGCGAGTTGGCGCGCGATTGCCAAGCTGAAGGCGGGACACTTGCCGTCATACCCGTCAGAGTCTTTTGACGATTGACCGACGCGCTCCGTGTGCGATTGATGACTGGTCGTCCGTCTGAGCGAGGTTCAATCTTGAGGTCGGTATCGGAATGAACCATTGTGAGAGGAGGAGCGACGACGTCTTCAGGTATAGGGTTAGGGAAGGCACGATGAGGGCTCGGCGGACGAGAGACTGGCATCGCAGCGAGTGGCGACGAGATGACCGGAGCGTGAGGAATGCCAATGGCATTGACGAATGAAGGGGAGGCGGACACAGGCGTATTGGGTGCGTGCAGCTGGGATGGCAGTTGATGGCCGTTCGGATACGAATGCGAATGAACGAGAGGCGGTGGGAGCTGCTCTCCGTTCTGCTGTGGCTGGTGCTGTGCCTGTTGCTTTTGTGGCGACAGCTGATTCTGCACCTGCAAGTAGTCGGGAGTCGGCACTTGAAGATTCGTGTTGACCTGACTCATATCGAGAGGTGGCACGGGCGGCGGTTGGCGCTTGATACCGTTCTCTACCGGTAAGGACGGCAGTAAGCCGGGATGCTGATGAGCGTGCGGGTGCGGGGGCGCGGCGACGGGACTATGCTGTATGTGCGTTTGCTGAGGTGGCGGCATCGACATCATGTTGGTGTTGATCGGCGTCAAGCCGGCTCCGTGCGATTGACCGTGCGAAGAAGGCCGAGAAGGTGTCTGTTGCATACCCGTGATCGGATTGGCGGGAGGCATCGATACCGCTGGCGATGTTTGGATACTGCTTGGCGAGATTCCTTGCGAGCTAGGTGTTTGATCGCGCTGCGTAGCCAGAACAGGTGGAGTAGAAGCGGACGCGGTGGCGGAAGCGAGTTGACTCGTCAATTGAGTCAAGTTGGCCGTGAGGACGCTTGCGTCTTGACCTTGTCGGATTGCCGCTTGGACCTTTTCGACCTCTTGATGAATGAGCGTCAACGATCGAGCGAGCTCTTCTGGTAATTGACTATCGAGGACTGATGCCGGTACCCCTTGCGATTGGAGTATTGCTTGAGTCGGAAGCGTATGTAACGGTTGACCAGCTAATGGTGTCGCGACGTCTTCCATCAACGTATCCGGGTTGGTATCCGGGTTGAGAGGATCTGTCAGGAACCCGCTGGTCGACACCACTGGCGAGCCGGAGAGTGGCGAGTCGGCTGGTGAGCGGATCTGCGTGAAAGCGAGATGAGCAGGTAGAGCTGATGGCGCTTGCTGTTGTTGTTGTTGTTGTTGTTGTTGCTGCTGCTGTAAGCTCGCTAGCGGACCGCCAAAGGTATCCGTGTATTGGTAGCCGCCGCTAAACGTCGTGCTACGTTGACGACCGGGTTGTGGGATGTAAGGTGCTTGACCCGGTGGGTAACCGCTTCTGACCGGTGACGAAGGTTGTGACGCAGGTAAGCGGTAGCCGAATTGGAATGTCGACGATGGTGGGATTTGCTGAGCGTGGCTCTGGGGGTGTCCTTGGCTACCTGGCTCGCACGGGGCGTCGGACGGTGCAGCCGAAGGGAACGATGATGAGAACTGGAAGTAATCCTGTCCGAAATCGTACCCGGCAAGGGAGTCGGTGAATGGCGCACCACTACTGGCGAGAGTGGTAGGTGAAGTATTTCCGCCTCCGTATGAAAAGTTGCTTCCTGCACCACCTCCTCCGCCGATACCGTCGTGGTTGTACCCGGAGTTGTTGAACTGGAAGGGCACAGGTAGTGCACCGATGTTCAGAGAAAGATTGTGTCGTTTGATCGACGGCTGAGACGACGAACGTACGCGATTGTTGAATCGCTCTTCATCCGTCGTCTCGGAGGGGACGTAAAATTCCCCTCCAGTATGTGAGTCGGACGTAGTGTCGATTCTAGGGGGTAGGCGTCAGCGTGCGTGCTGCCGTAAAAAGTCCGAGACTTGTGCTCGCGGTATCAGGTAACGACGATAAGGCAAGAGCAGGTAGGCGCCAAGGTCCAAACCCGTTAAACAGGGAGTGAAGGGGAGGGATAGGGGGGATATGAAGGGAGAAAGACTGAAACTCTACTCACGTCGAGGGGCTAGGAGGAGAAGAAACGTGACCACCAGTTAACCAGACGTCACCCTTGACAGCACCCAAGCCTGAGCCTGGTCCAGGTCCTGCTGCGCCTAAGCCTACGCCTACGCCGCCAACCCCGGAACCCGAACTCGTTCCGGCCGACTCGGGATATGACCCGAACGGCCCTGCGCCCGATCCCACCGTACCACTACTACTACTACCGTTTGGTGTCTGATAAGTAAGGGGAGTGGTCGGTTGTTGGTAGTTAGGGCGAAGGTGCGGGGGAGGTGTAGACGGCACTTTGAAAAGTCGAGCTAAATAAAAGAAAAAGGGTGGTCAGCTCTAGTATTCTGACAGTATTCACAACGCCTTTGATGTTCTTTTCGAAACAGAAGCAAGAGATTGAAGTGGAATGAGAAGCCAAAGGAGGAGTCGAGGCCAAGAGAGGCACGCTTCAAAGGACCCAGAGCGTTTATAGCCGGGGAATAGGTAGTGGATGAGCAGCGGCAGAGGAGACTCACGTTACGACCCTCGACAATACCCGGCAGTTCAGTTCGACGTGTCTTTCCCGTCCTGCTTTGCGCTGTCCCTACCCCGACGACGACCGATGCGCAGTAGTTCCGATGCAAGAGAACCCCCCGTCGTAAGGGGAAAACCAAGGGGGGAAAGTGCCGTAATTAAGACGTCTGAACGGTGTGTGTGTCGGGTCGGTAAGCGCCGACTGCGGGGGGTCTCGTGAGCTTTGATGACGCCAGACACAAGGGGAGCTTTCCTCAGCCGAGAGAAGTTTTCGTCGCGGTCGAGATTAAGTGAATGTGGATGTCGAAAGACGGTGAACGAGTGGGCCAAAGTGTCGGGGAATGTGGTCGGTCGGTCGGTCGTTTGGAATCCCTATTCAATCCAACGGTTCCTCGAACGCCTCCTTGTCCTCCTACCGGCCGTGTGTAGTGACGACGGGGCTGTGGTCGATAGCGCGAATCAACAGGATCTGCCAAGAGAGATGACCCGAAGAAAGCGATACGGGCGGTATTGCCAGTCGACAAAAGTTCGACCTTTTTCCACCACCGAGTAATCAGAGATTAAATCGCTCGAGCGCGAGACGTTGTCGAGTAGACGACCAGTCGCGAGAGTGAGACCTCGCCGAGCGTCGACAATCGTCGTCGATGCCGATGAAATTGCTGCAGCGTAACTACGAGGTGATATAGTGTATGTGCCTATGAGTGTCGAAGGAAATAGCTTCTTTGCTGTCTAATCAACGATAGTTTCCACTAGCTCGCCAGACCCAGATTCAGTACCGTAGCTCCAGCTCCGGCCAGCATGCTCCAGCTTCAGCTTTACAGCTCTGAGCAAAAGCGCTACACCGGTCTACTACCGCTCTGCATGGTGCTCCCCTCTCTGCCCTCTGACCCTCACCCTCTGCCTCTGCCTGCTTGATCCAGCAAATCATTGCATGATTTCATTTCATCCTTTCGGCAGATCCCCCTTGACTGACTATCGAGGGTCGCTAATCCTCTGTTATCACGCCTTGTCGAAATTTTTCAGGAGTTGCCTGAAATGAACAAAATTGACCCATGCTGCTGTTGCAAAGTGGGCACAGTCGCCGGTCACAGCAGAGACGCCATTCAACGACGGAGAACAGCGAAACCCTGATTACCCGCGGTTCCTCTCTTTCGGTACTTTTCGCTAATGCTCCGGTCTCTGTTGCCCCCCTCATCTGCTGCGGTTCAAGCTGTATAGCAATTGTCCGATGTCCGTCGGGGACGGAGACGGGGGGACGTTGGAAGTGAGGGACCATGCGGGTCCGACGATAGCGATTGACGGTCCCTGGCTGACCGCGCTTCGTCCAATTTGCTTTTGCGAACGTGGATGCGCGACCTGGGCGCTGGGAGGTGGGAGCTGTTGGGCAAACGAAAGGACAGGAACGTCATACTGCGCAGTCTCCAATTCACGACACAGCCGACAAAGACCTTACCTTGCCTCGTGGGCAGGATACGCTCACGACACTCGGTGCTGAGATTGGAAGCTGGAATCTCGGAGTGCATGCTCCTCTACTCCGTGCCCCTCTAACGAATGCATCCGCGTACATACGGTAGTTTGGTGGGTGGGCAGGGCAGCGTGGTATCGTGTCTATTGCTAGATTTGGTGCCTCTCAACCGGGGTTTGGGCTCTCAAGTTACCGTCTAGTCAAAGAGGAACGCACAAGAGGAACGTACGTAACCCTCGTTCCTTCGCGGACCTTGCATCGCTCGCTCGCTGTGGGGAAACTCGCTCGATTGGCTTATCGTCGTTGATCAACGATTGATCGAAGCTGACAGGCATCGATGATTACCCGTCCAAACGTCCCGTTGGCGCCAACTCTATTCGAGAAACGTGCAAGGTTGCGGAGGCAGAGTGCACCGGACCGGTAATCAAGCGATGGAATGACTGCTTGATTGAACGGGGCACATTGAGGTGTCATCCAAAGACGTCAGTGGCTTCACTGAGTGACCTAGCAGTCACTCGGCCTGTGAAGTGTGAGGATAGCACGGCCGGGACACAGTAGAGGCATCTCCTCAGTCCGCAGTCTTCCTATTCGACGTTGTCGCTCGTGGCGGAAGTCCATCGCACGATAAGCGCTCACCGCCTATCTGTTCAGACTACAGCTTGGCCTCATGCCGTCGTCATCCTCTCTGAGCACAGCCTATTGCCTCGGATGACGCCTCGCACCGGTTGTCGCCCTCGTAGAACAGAACTGGCCAAACGGGATGCGACGCTGACTTCAACGAGATCGGTGTCGGCGTGAACAGACATCGTCGCGTCCCGGGATAACGAATTGGGCGAGTAGTATTAGCCGAGCTGAAGACTTCTAACAAAGCCGGGCCTTCACGGCAAATAGAGATAGAGCTGTCTTGCAAGTCAGTCACCATGAGATGAGGTCAATAACTCCACTCATCAGCAGCTGATTCCGAGTCGGACTCGATCCACCTTCTTGATTCACAAGTCGTTCACAGACATCACTCCGTTCTGAACTGAGGACTGGGCGAGGTATGAGTATCGTCAGGCGAGGCAAAGAGCTCGACGTTGGGCTGTCGCAACGACTGAAGACGCTCGGAGCCCAGACACCAGAGCGGTGAGGTAGTTGACTCCACTCTTCAGCAGCTGCTTCCGAGAGTGGCTCGGCCCATCCTTTAGCTCAGCAAGTCGCCCACACACGCCATTCGTATCGGGATCGACCTCGCAAAGCCAAGTTGGTGCCGCCTCGCCAATCGACGCACTCCAGCCGGACAGCGTTTTCCGTTTCCGTAATGATACATGCAATTGTTGTGCACTGCTTTGCGCGTGTCGACTACCGGTCGTGACGCCTCGAACCCTCATCGAATCTCCGGGTTTATCTAGAAGCGGACCTCTGGTAATGGCTCCGCTTTGATCTCTGTATAATCTATTGTCGAGTCCTTCTCTTCGTCCATCTCTGCTACCATTGCGCTGGCTATCAGCACTTGTTCGTTCTGACCACACGCAGCCGGTATAACTCACACATTGTCCCCTTTAATCATGTATAGTCCCAATGGGATCATCTCGACCCCTTGTTCTGACGAGTATTCCCTCTCGACGCATTCCGATAAGATTATATTTGTACGCAGGTCGCATCCGCGTAGTTTGCCCTATTGCTCGTTAGCGCCGTCAAAGGCCAACATTGGGATATTTAGGCATACCACGATCACCCGTCCGTCGTACAGGATCACCTGGACCAATTCTGAATGATTAGCTCCAAGTCTGAGGGGCATTGAGAGCTCAAACGGGCAATCAAATGGCCAGAGCTTAAGTGTGAGACGAAGGGGGTGCACAAGAAGGAGGGTCTGAGATGAGTGTCCCAACAGGAGTCCTCCGCCTTGACTTCGCAGTAGCCAGCGCTCTGATCTCCCTTGCGCCCCTTCTGGTAAACATATCCGTCGCACACATGAGACCATCTCAGACAGATGTAAAACTCGACTCACGGTCCACAAAGCTGTCGACAGCCGCCATGACGTATACTCAAACTCGAACCGGAGGCACAGGTCGGACGACCTCGTCCTTCTCTCCCCCTGCTCCGCTCGAGGTTGGATTCGACGTCACTCGAAGTCGTTGTCCGTCTCGCAGTGGAGACTCCTCGATCTCGGACTTGGCGCTGGAGAGAAGTCGATTCCGTGAAATGACGAGAAAGGCTTGATTGAAGTTGCTGCTGATACAGGTACGGGTACGGGTACGAAGGATATACGCGTCAGAGTGAAGAGGAGGAGATACCACGTGTTGATAACGCCGTATATCCCCGAGGCGACCAGGGTGAAGAATGCCTGGCTGGCTGTAGCTTTTGTCCCTGAAGCAAAGTGTGTTCAAGTTGAGTTGAGTGCGATCACTTCCAGGCTCTGGCTCTAGCTTCGGTCACTTGGCGTTTACTACAGCTACAGCTGCTGCTAGTTGGCCTTTTCTTTCCTTTCCTCATCTCCATAACCTTCCTCTTGCATACATCTTCAAAGTCACTCTTTAATCTATCACCATCACCTAGCCACCTCATCGTCGCACAGACTCAAAACTAGCTCGGCTCGTCACCGACTGGGTTCAACAAACACTACTCCCCCCGCCCCGCCCCGGATAGCGCACAACCCCCCCCCCCCCTCTCTGGCTTCGACATCGACCATGGCCACGACGCATATTATCAACACGTCCAATCCTGGACCGCACCTATCGTCCTCTGGCAGTCACTCGTCGTCCTCGAGCAATATCGTCGGTGTGCATTACCGCGTGGGGAAGAAAATCGGAGAAGGGTCTTTTGGTGTTATCTTTGAGGGAACAAACTTGCTCAACTCGCAAACGGTCGCGATCAAGTTTGTGAGTCAACACCTTCGGATTTTTGCTCCCCTTTCCAGCCGTCATGAATCCCACCATGCTTGGTTTCTTCCGGCTGGGAGCGTTCCCTTCCCCAATCCTGCATCGTATGAACATCTGCAACCTCAACTTAGCCCCTTCACCCCGTTTCGGTCGTCCGACCAAATGGCTGACAATTTCCAGGAGCCCAGGAAGTCAGATGCACCGCAACTGAGGGACGAGTACCGAAGCTACAAGATCCTGTCAGGATGTGGTGAGTCGTTACTGCCTTTACGCTAGTGCTATAGCGTTGTTAATCAAAGCCACAGTTGGCATACCGCAAGTCTACTATTTCGGGCAGGAAGGCTTGCACAACATCCTTGTCATTGATCTGCTCGGCCCGTCGTTGGAGGACTTGTTTGATATGTGTGGGCGGAAGTTTTCGATCAAGACCTGTTGCATGGTCGCCAAACAAATGGTGAGTCTGGCTCGCCGGCCCTTTAGTGGCTCGACATACCGCCGTCCGCCTCGATGAGTCGTGCTCACCCATCACCAGCTATCTCGAGTCCAGACTATCCACGACCGGAACCTCATCTACCGTGACATCAAGCCCGACAACTTCCTCATCGGCCGACCAGCTACCAAATCCGCCAATGTCGTCCACGTAGTCGACTTCGGCATGGCCAAGCAATACCGGGACCCCAAAACCAAACAGCACATTCCTTACCGCGAGCGCAAGAGTCTGAGCGGGACAGCCAGGTACATGTCGATCAACACGCACTTGGGCAGGGAGCAATCACGTCGGGACGATCTCGAAGCGTTGGGTCACGTCTTCTTCTACTTCTTGCGGGGAGGTCTGCCGTGGCAGGGACTCAAGGCGGCTACCAACAAGCAGAAGTACGAGAAGATCGGAGAGAAGAAGCAGACTACGCCAATCCCAGAGCTGGTCGAGGGCTATCCTCGTGAGTCGTCCATTTCGTGATAAGCAGTGACGGTCGATTCTGACCGTTTTCACAGAGGAATTTGCAATCTACCTCAACTATGTCCGGAAATTGACCTTTGACGAAACGCCCGATTACGATTTCCTGCGAGAACTGTTCACGACTGCCATGAAGAACTCGGGAGAGGACGACGATCAACAGTATGATTGGATGTTGCTCAATAACGGTAAAGGATGGGAGGCGAACGGAACTTCGACGTCGGCGGATGTCACGCGTCAGCCCACGCGGACAAGAGACAAGGAGTACCGAGACAGGACCGACAGGCTCAGAGCTGGTGGTCAGCCTTCCCCACTGTGAGCATTTCCACACTGTCTAGCATCAGCTGTATTGCGTTGCGAGGGGCGACTGACCTTTACGAAGGAAAGCGAGAAAGTCGACCGGCGGATCGGCTCTGCCCAACGCCTCGAACCAGGCCATTGTCAATGGACCCGCACCCAGCCCCCATCCCAACTCGAGACGTCAATCGCAGCAAGGCGGAGGACACCCTTTCGCCAACGTGCAAAACTCGGATCGGGACGGAGCCTACGACGCTTCCAACGTCGCTGTGCCCTCTCAAGCGGGTATGCAGCCGATCGCGCCGATGACGGTGAACGGACGGGGAGGAAACACCGCTGCCAACTCGCAACAAATGGGCGAGGGCGATTATGGTGTCAATGGCGGAAAGGGCGGCAACAGTTTCCTGAAATTCATTTCGTGTGGCATGTGTCGATGAGTGAGTTTCGTGTGTGCTGATTCATGAGAGTTGCAAGCTGATCACCAACAGCGCGGCTAGACTTGGCATGACCAGATCTTCAGATGGGCATCTTCCCGGCTAAAATGACTTGCACTGCGCTCCTTCTCTTACCCAGTACATGCGACGCAACTTCGCCCCGCACCACGCTTCTCTCCCGACCCGACGTAACGAACTATACCCGGCTTGTCACGACGTATACCTCTTGTTGAATAGATAATAGTAATCTGGTATGCATCATACTAATCACGCAGATTGGTGTGAAAGAGACCTGGTATGGGCGGAAGCAAAACACGTGACGTGATGTCTGGTGCCGAAGGGTCTCAGCGTCGCTCGGCTGCGTACCAACAGTAGCAGTCACTTGTCACATGCCATTTCCACCCTGTCCTTCATTCTTCACTGTCCTTCTTTCGGCCTAGTACAGTCGACTCGGCAACATGGCGATGGACGGCGACTTGATCGCCTTGGTCAACAAACTTCAAGACACATTCAACGAAATTGGAGGTGATGCGGTCGACCTACCCCAAATCGTCGTTGTCGGATCCCAATCCTCGGGCAAGTCGAGCGTTCTAGAAACGATTGTCGGACGTGACTTCCTCCCTCGAGGATCAGGGATTGTCACTCGTCGTCCCCTCATCCTGCAACTCATCCACACACCATCGACCTCGGGTGAAGGTGGCCGACTGTCGCCTACAGCAAGTACGAGTACGAGTAAGAACAACAAATCCGTTAGGAGGTCACCGCGTATGGGTCTGGATGAAGATGGTTATCTACCCAATCTAGAGAACACACCTACGGCCGGAGCGGGGATTATGAAACCTTCAGCCGGAGGGAGTAGTATGGGAGGTGATTCCGGTGCGGCTTATGCCGAGTTCTTGCACATCAATCGCAAGTTTACGGATTTCGACGAGATAAGGAAAGAGATCGAGGCAGAGACGTTCCGGGTGGCAGGTCAGAACAAGGTGAGTGACTTTGATGAGGTGTTGCGAATCGTTGCACGAGAGCTGTGTGCTGATGGAGAACTAGGGCGTGTCGAAGTTGCCTATCAATTTGAAGATCTACGGACCTGGAGTGCTCAATCTGACCCTGGTCGACTTGCCTGGGTTGACGAAGGTGCCCGTTGGTGATCAACCCACCGATATCGAAAGACAGATCAAGAACCTAGTCCTCGACTACGTCTCGAAACCAAACGCGTAAGCCCGTCCTTCCCAGAGCTTCTTTGGCTCAATGTCTATCGCTGACACTTACAGGGTGATCCTCGCAGTCTCACCCGCCAATGTCGACTTGGCCAACTCCGACGCCCTCAAACTCGCACGTTCAGTCGACCCTCGCGGTCTACGCACTCTAGGCGTTCTCACCAAACTCGACCTCATGGACGCGGGCACCAACGCGCTCGACGTCTTGACGGGCAGGACGTACCCCTTGAAATTGGGTTTCGTCGGTGTCGTCAATCGGAGTCAACAGGACATCATGCAGGACCTGCCTATGGAAGACGCTCGAAAAAAGGAGGAAGACTTCTTTAGGTCTCATTCGGTGTACCGGAATATCGCCCATCGTTGCGGAACAAATTTTTTGGCAAAGACCCTCAACCATGTGAGTCTGGTCTCGAGGCCGACAGCATAGCTGAATTGTCGGAATCGAACTGACTGGCAGGTCTTGATGAACCATATTCGCGACAAGCTGCCAGATATGAAGGCTAGACTCAATACCTTAATGGGACAGACGCAGCAGGAACTGAACGCTTTTGGAGACGCCACTTTCCTAGGCGAGCAGCATCGAGTCAGTCTTCCCCCCTTTCGTCTGCTGTCTACCGGCCAATCACTGACGGTTTACTACAGGGCTCGCTCATCCTCAAACTCATGACCGAGTTCTCGCGCGACTTCGTCTCGTCCATCGACGGTACTTCGCTCGAGATCTCGACCAAAGAGCTATGCGGAGGAGCGAGGGTGTACTACATCTTCAACGAAGTCTTTGGTCACGCATTACAATCCATCGATCCGACTGAGAATTTGTCGCTGTCGGATATCCGGACTGCCATCCGTAACTCGACAGGTCCTCGGCCGAGCCTATTCGTACCGGAAGTCGCGTTTGACTTACTGGTGAAACCGCAGATCAAGCTGCTCGAAGCGCCAGGTCTCCGATGTGTCGAGCTCGTCTACGAGGAGCTCATGAAGATTTGTCATTCCGGTACCAGTCCGGTAAGTCGTCTTGTGATCTAGGAGAACAAGTGAAATTGCTGACATCTGGAAAGGAGCTACAACGCTTCCCTCGTCTTCATGCTCAATTGATCGAGGTGGTCTCGGAACTTCTGCGTGAACGGCTCGGCCCGACATCGGAGTATGTCTCTAGCTTGATTGCCATTCAGGCGGCCTACATCAATACGAATCACCCCGACTTTGTTGCTGGATCCGCTGCCATCGCCCGAGCCGGTGCACCCAAGCCTGTTCCCCCGCAGGTAGGCCTGTTTCACAGTAGGTGTCTTTGTTGCCTGTATTGACAGATTTAGGCCCCATCGCAGGGAAGCTCGATCGACGAGGATGAAGACGCTGTCGAATCGGATGGAACAGATTCTGGAGTTCCTAACGGCCCTCCCGTCGCCAATCACCTCCATCATCACCCTCGATCCGCTTCTACCTCTGTTCCCGACCGGAAATCAATGGCTAAATCCCAATACCTCGAGCCAAAGAAGCGAAACCATCACCGGACAGCTTCGGGAGGAGGCAATCATCTCGCTCCTCCCCCCTCTGCTCCTGCTCCATTAGGAGGTGCGGCTGCCGGCACTTCACCACATACTGCCAAAGATACATTCCTGAATTATTTCTTCGGTGGACAGGGCGGCCCCGGTGGACCTGGTGGAATGGGCGGTGGTGGACTGCAAGGAACAGCCGGACACCAAGTCGCGTCCGCCCCCGGATCAAGCGACGGTAGGACCGAACGTCGCGTATCTCGACCTCAGCCATCAAACTTTGCGAGCAAAGAGATCCTACCTGATCTCGCTAGCGGACGAAGGCAGACCAACAGGAATTTCGAAAGCGGTACGACGGCATACGACATGAAGAGTCTGGGTAAACACCTCGAAGCTGGCCCGGTCGATCAGATCCACCTCTCGCCAAAAGAAGAAATGGAGACAAACTTGATTCGATCATTGATCGCTAGTTATTTCGGTATCGTCAGGCAAACCATTCAGGACCTGGTTCCCAAAGCCATCATGCACCTCCTGGTAAGTGTATACTGAGGGGTATCGTCAACATAACCAAAGCTGACGGTGTTTCTCAGGTCAACTTTTCTCGCGATGCGATTCAACAGAGATTGGTCACGTCACTCTACAAGCCAGACTTATTTGCCGATTTGTTATTCGAGGATGAGGCTTTGGTATCGGAACGTACGAGGGTCAAGGCTTTATTGGATGCGTACAAGGAGGCATTCAAAGTGTTGAGCGAGGTGTCATTAAAGAGTTCATAGGGCTTGTGAGGGTAGATTGGTAGGTAGAGAGCTGTACATATACGACAAAGCACCTACACAGCTGCATGTACCCACCCGCGAAAGTGAAACGGCGGTAATTCGGGTAGGTTGCCGAATGACTACTAGACATGACATCACCGTCGATCGAAATCAATGTCCAAAAGATCAACAATGCTCTAACGCGCACATCCCACGCCTGGACTACCAACAGTCACTCCCTGTCCCTCTACAAAATGGCAGGTAAACGCAAAGCGGGTACACCTCCCCCGAAGAAGAAAGCCAAAACGGGTCAGACGTCCCTCAACAACTTCTTCACCTCGCCTTCAAAGGGCTTGAAACGCGAGACAAGCGTCATCTCCATCGTCGACTCAGACGACGACGACAAGCAGCCGAAGTCGAAGCCGAATGGGCAGGCCAATTCGGCGAAACCAGGACGACTTGACCGGGACGCAGATCAAAAGAGCCCAGAGAAGGGGAAAGCGAAGGCTGAGCCTGAGGAAGAGGACGAGATCGAGATTGTCAAGGAGGAAGTACCGGTCAAGCAAGAAGGAGTAAATGGCTCGAGCTCGTCCAAGCTTCATCCGATGTTCTCGACTCCCACAAAGAAGGCCAAAGAGGAGCCATCAGGATCGGGTGGGAACAGAGCTACCAGTGCTGGTGTTGCGGCATCGCCAGCTGGTGCTAAAGAGATCACATCGACTTCTGCCGATCCGGTCGACCCTATCGATTTCGACGTGGATCAATTCCTTTTCCGACCTGGCGATATTGGTATATCACGCTGGCCCAAGGGCAGGCTACCTTACTCGGTGCTTGTTGGGGTGTATGTCCAAGTGTCATCTACCCGGAGTCGCTTATTGATCGTCCGCGTTTTGACCAAGTAAGTCCCCATCCACCCATCGTGAAGTGTACAGCACCTAAATTTGATACAGCTTCCTACATCTACTCCTCCATGCTTCACCTGTCGACCTTACTCCCTCACTTTACCTACTCTCGAATCACCTACTCCCCTCATACCTCCCCTGCGAACTCGGTATCGGTTCTCAAATCCTCACCAAGGCCGTGCAAGAAGTTTCAGGCCTACAACCCCGCGACTTGAAGAAGTTATGGGAGAAATGGGGTGATCCAGGCGACGTGGCCTTTGAGGCTAAATCAAACTTGAGGACATTGGTCAAACCTGCCCCGTTGTTGGTTGGAGATGTGTATAATCGGATGTTGGGATTGAGTCGGATCAAGGGCAGTCAGAGTGGGAGGATCAAAGGGGATGTAGTGAGGAAATTGATGGTGCAGGCTAGAGGGGAGGAGTCGAGGTTCCTGGTCAGGAGCTTGGTCGGGAATCTGAGAGTGAGTAGCTGTCAATGAAACGGCTTTGCTGTGCAGATGGCTGATCAAACAGATCGGCGCCGTCAGGCTTGTAAACCCTTTTGATCGCGCCCACCTTCAGCGTTCACGTCAGCTGACCAGGTCTGATAGACTCTCCTCACTTCCCTGGCCCGGGCCACTGCCCTGTATCACATGCCGAAACATCTCATCTCTGAGGTCAAGGCCATACCGACCGCACCGCCGAAAGAGAAGGGCAAGAGAGTCGTGAAGCCCAAAATAGAGCCTGATCCAGCGAGAGACGAGGTCGAAGCTCGATGTCTCGATGCGGTGAGGCTAGTGAGGAAGGTGTATGTCCGACATCCGAACTATGGCGATTTGGCCCAAGGATTGGAGAAGCAAGGCCTGGAGGGCTTGGAGGACAGGGTCAAGGTCAGCGTCGGTACGTCCTGTCGTTCATGCTCCAAAGGTCTGCTGGTGTCCTGACGGGTAGGTATACCCCTATCGCCTATGCTGGGATCCATCACGCGGTCCCTCAACGAGGTGTTCACCCGCCTGGGTACTCTGCCATTTACGGCTGAAGCAAAGCTCGATGGCCAGCGAGTTCAGATTCATGCTCGTACAAGCGGGCCTCAAGGCGAAGATGACGGGGGAGGTCGGTGGGTACAGTCTGACGACAACAAAGTCTGGGTCAGGTTGTTCAGCCGGTACATCTCCCGTCATATCTTGCCAGGCATCAGATGAAGAGCTGACAGGCGAAAGTCATTTGGAAGACATGACGGAAAAGTACCCCGACGTATGCCACCTCGTCCTCACCATGCTCACTCGAAAAGTGCCCTCACGTCCGAGCTTTCCCTCGTCCGCCTCTGCCGCCTCGCAATCGCTCGTCGACCTATTACACGCAGACTCAATCACCTCATTCACCATGGACGCAGAAATTGTCGCTGTCGACAAAGACACGGGGGCGTACAGGACATTCCAGGACCTATCGAATCGCGCCAAGAAAGACGTGCGAGTCGAAGACATCAAGGTCGTTGTTGGCGTGTACGCTTTCGACCTCATGCTAGTGAATGACAAGGTAAACTCGACCTCACCCAGATTCCAAGACCCGGACAGGATGGCGCGCTGAAGTAGACACTAGCCTATACTGGATTCGCCCTTCTCACACCGACGACATTTGCTCCGAACCCTCTTTCCACCCTTTGCAGATCCCTCCGACCCCACTTTGGCCCGATTCAGCCACGTCGAATCCCTCGACTCGACTGCGTGCACAGACGTACCGGCGGAAATGCAGATCTTTTTCGAACAAGTGGTCGAGCAGAAATGCGAAGGCTTAATGGTGAAACTGCTCGAATCGGGAGAAGGGATAACGGGCGAAGATGATGATGGCGATGATGACGCTGGTGGTTCAGGTGCTACTCCAAAGAAAAAGAAAGGAGGGAATGGGGGTAAGAAGAAACCTCTTCCAGCGACTTACGAGCCGGATCAGCGGAGTCAAGGATGGCTCAAAGTCAAGAAGGGTCAGTACTCCTCCTACCAATGTAGACATTGGGGCGGTGCTGATCGGCTTGTAGATTACCTGGAAGGATTGGGTGATTCTTTGGACCTCGTACCGATCGGAGCTTGGTGGGGTCAAGGTCGTAAAGCCGGCTGGTGGAGCCCGATCCTCCTCGCTTGCCATAATCCGGAGACTGGCGCCCTAGAGGCCGTCTGCAAGTGTGAGTACCCTCCCAGCATGAGGTCCTGAGCGTGACTGACGGGTACAGGTATATCAGGTGTGTTCCCGGTATCCATCTGAAGGGCGAGCCTTTTAGTCCTAGGTACTGACTGACTCAGGTTTCACTGATCAGTTCTACAAAGACCTTCTGGTGCGCTACCCGCCCGAAGGCTTACCGGAGAAGTGCAACAAGACCACTCCATTGGGGTACTACGATACAAACGGGCTCCGTCCCGACGTCTGGTTCGAGCCTTCGGAAGTATGGGAGATAAGAGGAGCCGAGTAGGTCTCCCCGCTCCTGAGTTTTACGGCAAGAGCAGCAACTAACCTCTTGTCAGTATCACGCTTTCGCCGGTATATCCAGCTGCGGCCTCTTTACTCGGTAGTGAGCGGGGACTGTCGATCCGATTCCCGCGGTTCATGAAGCTCCGCGATGACAAGACTTGGGAACAAGCGACGACTAGCGATCAATTTGCCGAAATGTATCGCAAACAGATCCGTGAAGCGCCAGCTAGGTCCGAGACGAAGGGACCAGCGCAGATAAGGCAATTGTCGGAGGATCGTGATGTTAACGGGGAGGAAGAGAATGCTCGCGTGTCGGAAGAAGAGGCGGATGGGGATGAAGACCATGAAGATGAAGCGGAGGATGAATGAGATCACTCGGTGTAATCTCAATGATCGCCGTGGGATGGGCCAGATTGTCCCGTCGTAGATGGACTGCGATGCATCTTTTGGTCTAGTGAAATGTCATTTCCAGTAAACGGTCGTAGTCCTCTACCACCGACTCGTATGTCTTTTGCAGAGCGGTCTTCCTCTCTTCTACCGTCATCTGACAGAGCATCTCCTACATGGATCAGCGACAAATCTTCATGCTGAGATTGTGCGTCCCTCGTCACTCACATAGTTGAAGCGGAACAACCTCGCTTTGACATGAAGTCTATAAGCCTTGACTTTTGCCGAATCCTTCCTATCGAGCTGTTTGAGCAGGAGCATCTCCAATAATCTATCGAATTGCCTTTGGGCAATCTTGTATTTCTTTCTCTTTTCCACTTCCCACGCTACACGACCACCTCGTTGACTCGCCCCGATACCTTGAGAGAATTGGGGTTCGTGGAGAATACCCTGGGAAACGAGGTATCGCAAGTCATTTCGGTCTCGGAGATCTTCGAATGCCTCGGCGGGGTCTTCGACCGTGAGTTCAGCGACGTCTGGGCGGGACAGGCAGTGTTGGTATAGCGCAGAATATAGCTTGGCTAGGAGATATCATGAGTACGATGGCATGAAGTGCAGGTGATGCGGAAGCTTACAGCCGTGACCTTGTGCTTGATACGGGGGTAGAATGACGAATTGACTGAATGGTGAGAATCGATCGTAGCACAAATGGGATAAGAGATTTACCTCAGTCGAAGCCGGACTGATGATGGATAACACCAAAAGGGATAGACCGAAGTGTATCCGACAAAGTGATATGTGAGCTCGCCAGAATCGGGTCGTTTACGTCGTTCGTATAGGACGTAGAACTCCCACGCATCTTCGTCTTCCTGACCCAATTAGCATCTCACCATGTCTTTCTAGGTGAGAGGTATACGCACGTGCACGTAGCTTCCACCTTCAATGAAGAGGAGAATAAACAGCTGCATTCGACGGTGGTACTCTTTGAACCCTGGTGTACTCCATGTCGCCTAAGTCAGGGGATCAGCTTTTTGAATGGGAAACACCGCGTGTGACGCACCTTATAGATCTCGAAGACCACCGCGTCCGGGCTGTCTTCAGTCACGTCCACCTCGATCACACCTCCGTTCGCCTTCCCCTTCCCCTTTCCTTTGCCCTTGGGAGCCAAGGAAGCGAGATACGCGCCCGAAGGACGAACGTAAGCTGCTAGCTTCTCGCCCAAAGGTTTGAAGGAAGTCGCGTCGTCCTCTACGGTCTTTTCGAATGTCATTGCCGATTTGCTGTAATCGGCAGGGATGAACTTGTACAGTTCCCCCTCGATATCTTCAGCCGGTGTTGCCTCCGAATCGATCTTGTCATCGTGCGTGATGTCGAGGTACTGACGCAGACTGCCCGAGGCGAAATGGAGCTGTCCATTTCAGCCGGATGCCAAGATGTACCCGTTGATGAGCGGCAGTACCCACTTTAATGCTGAGACCCTCGTATCCAAAGATCTTCTCTTGCTCGCCAAAGATCGGGTACGTGAACTCGGGATGAAAAGGTTCACCGACAGCGATCTCGTCTCCCTCCAAGACATCCGCGTCGAGTGGTGACCGGACTGTAGTTCCGATCAGTCGATCACCTGGGGACGGTAGAAACGCTACGACTCACTCAGTCGTAGCTCGAGCGCATCATTCGAGTCTTCTAGCCACTCTGTCATGATGATGTGCTATACAACCTGATTGACAAGGTGGAAAAGTCAAACGATATGAGGAGCAGAACGCGTCGATTCGACCGTGTTTTTGCCACGTGGTCGTGATCGTTGTTTTCGAATTCCGGGTGCCTTCAAGAGCTCGTCCGACCATAGTATCCCCTTCCTTCCTTTGCATCTTTAGGACCATGTCAACATCCATCATATATCTATCACCATAGACGTATCGCCTGCCGAGCATCTGAGGAGCTGGTGTAGGCGCCGCCAAGATGGAACTTGAGCGGCAACGTCCAGTCGAGCTGCAAGTGGAGGACCGTCCGGAAAGTTCGGTCCTTCCACCCCCTCCTGCACCCTTCCCGCTGGACCTCGTCGAGGCGACCCATTCGAATGGGCATCAGGAGACCCAGACTTCCAATGTGAGTGGTGGCTGTCATATCGGCGATTGGTAAATAAAGCTGATGCAGAAGGCATCACAAACGCAGATTGGCAACCTACAGAGATCCATCGTTGACGTCCTGACCGATCTCCTTGCATTATCGCCGAATCTGGATGGACCTTCGAGTCTGTCGTCTCGTGATCAGAGGCTCGCTACGGCATTGACGGAACTTCTCGAAATCACATACGACCTCGACTCGTCTGATGATTCGCATGTGCAACACAACCATGATGAAGCCAATCTGGACGACTCGTTTGAGGCTTTGAGAAGGTGTTTCGAGGAGTTGCGGGACGCGCCTCGGACCAGCTCAGAAGGTGTCAATGGCTCGTCTAGTACTGATGCGCCTCTGCATCCGGCCATATACGCTGTGCGGGAAGAGCTCGCATGGGCTAGGCTCAACAGTCTCGGTACGGCCATCATGGCGTTAGTCAGGGACAGGAGGGAATCGCCAGCTTCCGAAGGACAGGCACATGAAGCAATACCACGCGAAGAGGATTACACTCTCCCACCTCGATACTCTTTCGATGGCACGGCAGACGGCAGGACGGAAAAGGCGGATTTGCCCGGATACTCCGACGGTCCCGCCGACCGTCAAGCACAGATCGAGAATGGCGGGTTGACTGAGAGACGAGAGAAGCAGGCCTCTGGGTCCCTCCGCCGATCCATCTCGGCTCCGAGGGAAAAGATGATGCTTGAACTGGACGGTCTGACGGACGCCATCGACCGTCTTCATTCGGCCATACCTCGATTGAACGATCAGAGAGTTGAGATGAGAGCTTCGTCTTCCAACTCATCGGTCGCCTCCCCTGCGGCTCGAGCTAGGGCGGAGAGGAACAAGTTGAGGGAGCTCGAAATTATCTGGAACCAGATTGAACGGACCCACGGGAAAAGCCGGATGAAGGACGGGCAACGGGTGGACACCGCAGGCTGGGAGGACAGGCGGGCGAAACAGGTAAGTCCATGCCGGACGAGTCTCTTTGTGCTGTACTATGCTGACTTTGAACCAGAAAGAGCGCTACTTGCGATCACTATTCGAGAATGGCGATGCCCACCGTCTGGACAATCAGGATTCGAGCATGGGTAAAGTGGATGCGGAATTGGCGAGAGCAAGAGACCTGCGGGATGTGAGTGAAACCTTTTGCACCGACCCGTTGTTATGACAGCTGACCGTCAGCGGGACTTGTTTCTCCGCGACCTGGTCGAGCAGTCGGCCGACAGTCGCTTGTCTGATCAGGACGCCCCTCTGACTCCGACTACCGCTCAGTCAGTCGCGGAGAGAGTGAGCTTGTGACCTCTCCGAGTTGCAGTCGACGCAAGCTGATGAAACAGCGGCGTCGGTTTCTGGCCGGCGTGCTTGATCGAAGTCGCACAGGTCACCTCGATGGTCAAGACTACCCAATGACGCTCGACGAACGGCTAGAGCAAAGGCGCAAAGAATTCATCGAATCGGTGATCGAGCGCACAGCCAATGGCCGTCTCCGGAATCAAGACTCTGCACCTTCCACTCCTCGTGTTCGTGCCGAGTCATCGACTGTCACCAACGGCGACCCGGAAGAGCTGGTGACCATGCAAGACTTCTTCAACGAGAAGCGCCAGAGGTCGAACTCTACTCCGATCGAGGGAGAAAAGCGGATCAATGGATTTGGCAGGATCAAGGGGATTATTCGACGAGGCAGTGCTGGTCTAGGATTGAAGATCAATAACGAGCTCGATCCCTCGGATCTCTTCTACATCGCCGAACATCAAGAGAATCTCAACGTGGTCCAGATCATGGTTCACGGCGTCGGCATCTCCGCTACATCGGAAGTGATCATCGAGACCGACACCCAAGCGAGTGAACAAGCGACTCTGATCTCACGATCGTCCGCTATCACGCACGCTCCCATCAGACTGCCGGTCCTGGCGGTCGCTGCGCAGTCTGTACCCCTCCTCTTGCAAAACTTTCACCTCGAGGCTCGACTCGCCTGTTTGCCGATCGTCTCTTCTGCGCCTCTGTCTTCTCTCAACACAGTCATCACGCAAGCCTTGTCTGCGTCGGAACTGCGTCAACGTCAACCCCAGTCACTGTGTTGCGCGACGTGCGACCGAGAAGTCGCGGACTTACCGCCTGTGGGGACCTACAAGGACCTGCCGTCGGAACATTGGGCGGAGATGCTGGAGATCTGGATGTGTCATTCTGATCCTGGATTCACGGCTGGTATATCGGCCAAGGCGAAAGATGGGTTCTGGCCGGAAAACAGAATGGTTCTGGTCGGCGGCTCGTACCTCCTGGTCGAAGCGGCACATGTCAAGCGCCACAATCTCAACGTCGGGGACGAAGCGGTGAGTCAAATTAGAAAGTCATTCCCCTCAATCCTCACTGGACTACAAGAAGGTCGTCGTCACTTCACCCACTGGCGGTCCCTACACTCTGTTGTGCGCTACCACCTCGGAAGCTCTTGCAAGTTCCCGTTGTGCGGCAAGCTTCAGACTGGACGGACAGGGATAGGATCGACCCTCATGAGGGCGCCTCATCTTTATGGCTGATACACCGGTCCCACACAAACGTTGTCATGCTACATGTCCCGTAGCGCGAGGATAGCAAACCTTTCCTCCCGAGAGAGTCATGGGGGAGAGGCTACTTTCTCGCTACATACTCTTCACTCCCCACACTGTTTTGTTCTGTGGATATGACAGTAGCTGACGCATTGTTCAGGTGGCCGGTTGGAAGACCGTTCACTGCGGCTGTGGCGAGGTGCTGGGGAAGCAGCGCGATCTCGACCACCGACCGGGCGCAGGAACCATGCGCTTCGCAAAGTGGTCCATCGCATTGCTCCAAGAGGATAATTACGATACCGACAGCGTCGAGTGAGTCCAACAATCCTGCCTTTGAGCCAACATGATAGTTGCAACTCGCTTACCTGATTAGACCGATCCGATACCCCATCTCAGTCTTCATCGTCTCGGACTTGCTCGAGCTCGCGCAAGCCCACGCTTCGTACCGCTTCATCATTACGGACGAAGAGACCAGTCAGACCCGTCTCATCATGTGGCTATTTAATCCCTCTACCAGGATCTCGTACCGCCAGTCACCCGCTATGCCACAACCGTCCCCATTGCGCACGCCCCAGTCCGTCAAGCGACGCTCTTATACCTCGGTCAGGTCACGTCGATCTTCCAAATCGTCGACTACCAGCTTGGCGTCGGCGGCACCGTCAGTACCCGCGATATCGGAACTCAAGTCGATAAGAGCGTCAAAGATCATGTATAGAGTGATAGAAGATGGTCAAGAGTGAGTCTCGGCCAGCTAAGGCCAGCGACATCTTGCAGGGGTGAAGCTAAATGAGTGTAGGTGCGACGGTCTACCCGGTTTCGGACCTGCTGGACAGGTCGAGCGGATGTCTTACCCTCGCGATGTCTGCGAGAGGCTGATCACAATCTTGAGAGAGAGTACAGCGATATACCCCGTCGGTAGACGGACGATGGGGGCATTCGACATCGGTTTCTTGGAGAGGGTGTAGATCGGCGAATACGGACTGAGGGCGGTCGGGGTGTTGGATGCTGAGTTTGACGGTCTTGAGGATCGTTGTTGTACATATTCGTTCCATCTGTCTTTGCATACATAGCTGTGAACATATCATGCATCCTTGCACTGGCCTGCTCCTGTTTTGGAACGGCCGCGGCCGAGGCAGACGCGCCGCGCGAAAAGTTCAAGATTAGATACGCTTGCCTGCAAGATGAATCGACTGCTTTGCTCGATATCACACCCTCTTGCGCATCCTTGGGCCATCACATCGTATCCCCAGCGCTAGCTGAACGAATACTGGAGCAGCTATGCTACCGCTTCTCGCTCGAGCATCGTGCTCCCGACCGACCCACTTATTCCGCACAATACCCAACTCGATCCGACCGATATCATTCACCTCCTACCGCCCTCGCCCTCTACCTTCTCTACCCACCCGTCAAACTACCCCACAACCACACACTACCGTCGCTTCCGAACTCTCTGACCCTCTACCCCGGGTAGCGCCAACAATACTGGACAAATACCTACCGCGATGGGCAGAACGAGCCAAACCGTACCTCCTCCTCACCCGGATCGATAAACCAATAGGTTCATTACTCCTATACTGGCCTTGCGCCTGGTCAATCACTATGGCAGCTACTGTCAATCACCTACCCCCGAGCGTTCCGGCATTTTACATGGCTTTATTCGGGGTTGGAGCGCTGGTCATGCGAGGAGCCGGGTGTACGATCAACGATATGTGGGATGTCAAATATGATAAAGCGGTAGAAAGGACGAAAACGAGACCGCTGGCCAGGGGGGATGTCACACAGTTTCAAGCGTTGACCTTCCTCGGTGGGCAATTGTCCTTGGGTCTAGCTGTTCTTACACAGCTGAATTGGTACTCGTAAGTCCTCCCCTTCCGCTCTGAGATCAGTAGCCTGACACAGCCCGCAGGATCCTGCTCGGAGCTTCGTCGCTCGGCTTCGTGGTCATGTACCCTTTCATGAAGCGCATAACATACTACCCACAAGTCTTCTTCTGTAAGTCACGCCGCATATCATCTTGCATCTGAGTGAGCTGAATCTCTCAGCTCTCACGTTCAACTGGGGAGCGATGCTCGGCTGGTCAGCTGTGGCCGGCGTCGTCGATTGGTCGGTCGTCACGCCGATGTACTTTGGCGGTATCGCCTGGGGTATAATGTACGACTTGATCTACGCCCATCAGGTGAGTCTTCAATCCGGTACTGGCAGCCCAGGGCGAACAAACCTGCTGATGCCACATCGCAGGACAAGAAAGACGACGTTTTAGCCGGAGTCAAGTCGATGGCACTCCGTTTCCCCGATAACTCACGTACCGTCATCTCGACCCTTTCGGCCACTTTCGTCTCGGCCCTCACCCTTACTGGTCATTTGGCCGGGTTGGGACCGCTCTACTACCTCATTTCGTGTGGTGGTGCCGCCGCTCACCTCGCTTGGCAGTGCATCACTGTCAACTTTGACGACCGCGCAGACTGCTGGAAGAAGTTTGTGAGTAATGGGTATCTCGGAGGGTTGATCTGGTCGGGTGTCGCCGCGAACTATATCTCCGAGGTGGTCGTCCCGGGACTGTACTAGGAACAAGATGCATGTTGAGTGTATCACAGGTGGTATTGTGGGAAGTATGTGATCTACCACTAACGATTGACAGATTAGCCGGGACTGCCTGATGCTGATCAGCTGATTGCTCGCCTGGCAAGACGCAGCGGGGCACTCGAGACTTACCGCCCAGGAAGTTATCGGCGTCCGCCGCTTGGGTATCCCAATCTTGCTTGAAAGCGACAATCCCGATCAATATAGCCGCCACGAAGACTGAACTTGAGTAGACGATCTCAAGGCGCCGCAAGGTCTCGACTCACAGACACAAGACATCAAAAGCCAGAATGCGCCCCAGAACCGAGAACCGCAACAGCCGACGACGTTGGCGTATTCTGACGCATCGGACGTATTGACTTTACGTTGCAGCGTATCCTGCCCAGTCAGCCGAGAACATCGAGTGATAGAGGAGCGATGACATACATCGATAATGTCCCACTGAACTTTGTCAGCCATCGACGCGGGCTCAGCCGAGACGTGACTCGGTCACTCACAATCGTATAGAAGCACGACATGACACCGAGAAAGAGGATGAAGAAACGCAATGCCACTGAAGAGGCGACTAGCCAAGTTACGATGATGATGGCTGCAGTGAGGAGGATAGAGAACCAAGCGACCCAAGATCTCCATGCCCAATACAGGATAAGGAGCATGAAGAACGCCAAAATCAAAGAGGCGATTTTGGACGCATTCGTGTTGAATCCCTACCCGGTTGATCAGCTGGTGCTGGTGTGGTAGGTGTTTCGAAGGAACGCACACAAGTGACAAGACCAGCACCGATCATGCCTGAGCCTAGGTATCCAGCCGGGAGGGTGATCTAGTCCAACTCAGCGACGCGAGGGGCAACGCTGCGCAACGAGACATACGATCGGGATGCCGCCTCTCATCCGCGTTGATCCACCTTCATTCGGCATGAGCTGACTCGTCAGCCGCTTAAACCTCAAACCAAGTCGCCCCGCTGACGTACTGAGATACTCTCTATCCGAGCGCAAGTGATGACCTGCACTTGTGAGCTGCGTCCAAATCTCCATGAAAACGCGACACACCCCAGCTATCGCATGACATCTTTACAAGTGAGTGAACGTCGACGTGAATCCTCAGAATATACGTACAGCTCGTGCATGCCCACTGTCTGCCGATATCAGCTGCCAGGCGACCTGACTCTCCTGCGGGATGACTGACTAGGAGCTTGAAGGGGTATATGAGGAAACCAAGAAGAGGCACTGGAATGTCAATCATCTGAGGGTTGATTTCTGAGAGCAGGACTGACGATGCCTACAGATCAATTCTCTAGTCTCTCGAAGCATGATGGGGACTTACCACTAAAATGTGCGTTTGAGATCCGGTCATCCAATTCTCGAACGATAGACGGGTGACTTACTACTGGCCCAAGGTCAGTACACGCCACAGCATCTCCATTGTCGTAGATAACTCACACAGCCCGATGATTACCACATATGACGCCGCTACGATCAATGTCACTCTATCACCCATCAGCCCGCCGGTAGTCCAGGCAGAAGGGAGAGCTGACCGCTGGGTACTGTTGATTCGGAAGACTTCGGCTACGGCTCGTTTGGGTATATAGTGCGTTACTTCGTCAAGCTGGTCGTAGGTGACGGGTGCCATCGTGTATCCCGCACCGTAGATGATGGGAGGGCAACAAGATCAAGGAGTAGGTATTGCAAGTACGGGAGTAGGTTGTATAAATTGCGTGGACAAGTCTGTGTCGGTTGAAAATGAGGCTCAAAGGAGGGGGGGTTACGTTGATTGATGTTCTGCTCGTGTGTGTATACTGTACCTCAACTTGATCTTGGCTGACGTCGATAGTGAAGAGCGATGTCAAGATGACAAGATGATAGCTATGCATGACAAGAAATACCCATCGATTCATATATGCTTGGCTTAAGCCTCATCGGGGGCAAGCATGACTGCGGCAATGTTAGATGATCCGACAACATCGGAAAGAAGAATGGGGGCCAACTTACGTTCAGGTCGGACTCGCTTATCGAATTCTTCGCTCGAAAGCATGTTGAGCTCCAGTGTGGACTCCTTCAACCTGCAACCCAAGTTAGAGCCTGTTCTCGACTCAAAGTCATTGATGGACTAACGTGATGCCCTTCTTGTGGGCGTTTTTGGCAATCTTGGCAACGTCGTCGTACCCCAAAACCGAGTTCAAGCACGTCGCCCTGTGTGCAAGTCAGCGTATGCCCGAGAGCATCTCACGCCAAGACTCACAGCATGAGCGACTCATTCATGATCTTCTTGATCTTGTCCTCGTTGGCCTTGATACCAACAACACAGTGTGCCGTGAAACTCCTAGCTCCATCGGCGAGGATCTGGATACTCTGCAAGAGGTTCTTGATGAGGACCGGCTTGAAGACGTTGAGCTCAAATTGACCGTACGAGCCAGCGACGGTGATGGCAGTGTGATTACCCATGACCTGAGCGGCGACCATTGTCAATGCCTCGCACTGGGTAGGGTTGACCCTTGACGTGAAATCAGCATAAGTCCTTGTTAGCCAGACTCAGCGCGGGCTCACTTTCCAGGCATGATGGACGATCCAGGTTCGTTCTCGGGCAGCTCAAGCTCACCGAGACCGCATCGAGGACCGGAGCCGAGGTATCGGATGTCGTTGGCGATCTTCATGAAGGAGACGGCAATGACGTTGAGTGCGCCCGAAGACTCCACAATGGCGTCATGAGCGGCAAGTGCCTCGAACTGATGAAGATCAGCGGTGAGCACAGACAGATGCGTTCAAGGTCGACAGGCCTACCTTGTTTGGTGCGGTGATGAATTTGTGGCCAGTGACTTTCGAGATCTCATCGGCGACCTTAACGTCGAAGCCTTGCTTAGTGTTCAAGCCCTGATAATCAGCTTGCTGCCTGTGGAACTTGCAATGCGACAAATCAGCACTTACGGTTCCGACGGCGGTACCTCCTTGAGCGAGCATCGACAAGTGCGCAAGCGTCGCCTTGATCCTGACGATACCCCTGTCGACCTGTGTGACGTATCCGCTAAATTCCTGTCCGAGAGTGAGGGGCGTAGCATCCTGCAAGTGCGTTCGGCCAATCTTGACGATATGCTCGAAGGCCGCTCTTTTCTCCTCAAGAGCATCCCTCAGCTCCTCCAGTGCGGGGACTAGCGTCTCGTTGATCTCGCAGACAGCGGCAATGTGCATGGCAGTAGGGAACCTAGACACGAGTCAGCACTCAGTCTTCACCTTCATCCCAGCCGGCATGGAGCGGGTCTCACGAGTCGTTGGATGATTGAGACATGTTGACGTGATCATTAGGGTGAACAGGCTTCTTACTGCCCATTTCACCGCCCATCATCTCGATAGCCCGGTTCGAGATGACTTCATTGACGTTCATGTTGGTCTGCGTTCCCGAACCAGTCTGGAAAACGACGAGAGGGAACTCGTCCATGCCCAATTTACCCGAGATGACCTCGTCGGCAGCTTTACGGATGTGGTCGGCGACGTCTTTGTCCAGGCCGTATGTCTGGTTGACGGTAGCTGCGGCCTTCTTGAGTACACCGAAAGCTTTGATCAAGGGCTGAGGCATGCGTTCGGCGACACCGCCTGGGGCCGTCAGTCAAATGACACTCGGTGACTGTCTTCAGTCGCGTGCCCCGACACGGTACGTCCGGCAACGCAGAGTACGGCGCTCGCTCCGCTTCGCGCACACTCTCGCACTCACCAATCTTGAAGTTGCCTCGACTTCTCTCGGTCTGAGCACCCCAGTAATGATCCCCCGGCACATCGATATTTCCAAACGAGTCCTTCTCAACCCTGACTTTTGACGACATGGTGACTGAGGAAATAGTGAATGCCCGACGTGAGACGGAGGTGACGAAAGGTAATTGACGTCGTGCAGCAGCGAGCTAAAATGCGGTTAACTCAGAAAGCCGGAAAAAGTCGAGGCGGGAAGCGGTCAAGTGGCCGAGGGCGTATTGGGACTTACGCTGTTGACTGATCTCAATGCTGTTCGAGGGATCATGAGGGCGAGAGGCGGTGATCGTTGTCGCGGAGAGAGCAGGGGCTTTGGAGGTAGACCACTCGTTCGATGGACGACGGTGTTGGGCGGTGTTGGACTTTTGGGCCCCCCCCTTCTGAGATTATGATCGGGTCTATTCGGCCGGGAAATTTCGGACAATTCCACCACGCGATTGTGGACGCGACTGATATTACCCTCGTCCATACATGCACAACAATCATTCCTCAATCCTGTTAACCTAGTGCTTGCTTCGCCTGCTGTGCTCAGAGCCGGAGAGCTGAAAGGATCATCATGCCCGAGAGGTAAGCTCCTTGCCCCTATCATCGCTGACAAGCAGGCCGACAGTCAGGAGGACATACGGCAAGACGCGTCCTGCCGCGTCCTCATCAAGCATGATCTTCGTACTGTCTTCTCCGCCATCATCTCCCCTACTCACCCCACACGCGTCCTCCGATCATGCAATCGACACACTCCCATCATCGTCGTCATCGATCACATCGCAGGTGGACAAGGAGAATATGCCCGTTCTCAAGCCTCTACCCAAGTCACATCAATCGACTCTCAATGGGTTCTTTAGCCTCCCTCCCAAAACGAAGAAACGGCCTCTCGACCAAGTAAATCAGAATGAGACTATAGCCAAGACGGTCAAGCGAGAATCGACGGCGAAAGGGAAGGAGGGACTTACGCAAATGCACCTCACGCATTTACCTCTCCTACATACTTGCCGAGACTGTTTCATGTCTTACGTCCGAGGAGGGGAAGATGAGAGTCTACACGAACGACATCACGCTCGAGTAACGAGAGGGATCTTATGGGATGGGCTGGGACGATATTCGAAATCAGCGAAAGCGAAAGGGAAGGAAAAAGAGCCAGGGTGGAAGACGGTCAAGGATGATGTCTCGTTCGGAACCAAGGGCAAGGGAAAAATTATCGTCGCGGATGGCTCATACGGTGGTACCAAGGTAAGCAGCTTGCAGCACCCGTCGAAAAGCGAAAACGCCCGGCTGATGAGTACAGCTCGACGATATCCTCCTTACGGTCGATACCGTCCTCTCTTCACCTCCGCTCCCACCTGCCATCCTCGAACAATGTCGAGTATTCCTCTTCGTCACAGCTTCGCCTGCACCTTCCAAACGCTTGAAACCGGGTTTCAACAAGGACAAGTCACACAAGGAACGTATCGTCGCCGTCGTCGTGGCGCAGGGGATAAAGTGGGCGATGCGAGTCCTTGGCACAGACGAGAAAGTAGACGGGCAAGCCGTCGACAGTGGAGATGGGGTTCTATGCGAGTGAGTCGCTCTCTTCGTCCCTGCCAAAATCCGATGACGCTGATGGGGACTCAGTCCGACTCGGCTAGACACGCCGCTCGGCATCCACCGACTCTTCACCATCCCTTCTTATCGATCCCTAGGCCTGGCGCAGATGCTGCTTGACGCAGCTTGCCATCACACAGTATACGGCTGCCGATTCGACCCTTCCAGGGGTGAAGTGGCGTTCTCTCAACCTACCAATAGTGGGAAGGCCGTCATGGACAAATGGGGTCAAGGTCACGTCCGCGTCTTCGTCGATGACGAGTCGCAGCTGTAGTAGCTCATCCAGCGCTTGCCAAAAACAAAGGTCTTTGGATTCGGAGCCCAAAGTATATTATCACTGTTGTACATGCCTGCATGATGCGAACGCGGGGTTATCTCTTTGCCTCCTTGGCTTCTGCACCAGCGTCAGCTGACCTCTTCCTTCGAAGTCTGGAGTATCCGGTACAGAGAACATACCTCTTCTAGTCGCATCCTCCAATAAAGTCGTGTCGACGTTCCTCGCTGCCATCCTGACATATCGCACCACCGACCCTCGAATAAAGCAGTTCTTGACCGCCATCTGCTTCGTCAGCTTCCATCAAGATGGACCTGGCATTCGGAGCTGACCATATGGGGATGACGTTCTGGGTCTTCTACTTTGATGCCATCTAAACGGATGTTCAGGAACCTACGCGCCACGTCAGTCCTGACGAGATCCGACCGAAGCTCAAACCGATGGAGATGGCTCACTGGTCGACCGATTTCAGAGTGCCCGTTATGCAGAGATCATTCTTCAGCTCGACCGTTATTGTCTGATCCGTGAGGGTCTTGAAGAATCTAGGTCCATCAGCCTCAGTCCAAGCTCATCCTTCTTTCCCTCAACATGGTGGACTAACGAAAAGAAGAGCTAGAGGAAGGGTCAGCTTCTATCTACTTCACAATGCGGGGCCGGCTCATGACTCACCATACTTGCTCTTGTCACTGCTCGGATACAGGTATGTCGACTACAGCAAGCAACAAGTGGTTGCAAGCAAGCTTGAACCATTCGTAAAATGGCAGGAACAAATATTGACTGCGTTTCAGCGGGCGGTGAGCTGAGTTGAATTTCAGACATCATTGTGGCCGTTCTGGAAACATTTGTCGCTATCTGGGATGAGCGACAAGCACCAACCCATAGCGGGTCCATCCTCAATCCCGCTCTACCTCATCAACGGCGTAGCGACCATCTGGGATGCCCAAAGTCATCTTTCCAGTCTTCCAAAACTGAATGCCAAAGCTGACGGAGCCTAGCTGCCGCTACGCTTCATTGTCAATATGACATCTCGGGTCTTCGAGCTGGTACTTTACCAGGTGTAACCCAGCAGAACGGATTTCTCGGACTCCCAATTACGTTGATGCAAGAAGAGACAGCCTATCTAGTCCAACAAGGTCAGTCTATTACCACCCTTTATTGAGCCGTGCTGATATGATTAGGTAACGCCCACTTGGTTCCCGTCAAATCACAGCCTACCCTACCTTCTGAAGATGCAGTACGGGCTCAGCGCGAGGCGCGGATCCAGCGGATCGAGAAGATGGAACGGGAGAATACGGACGCTGTGAATAGAGCTGCAGAAGAGGGAAGGAGAAAGTACGCCGAAGCGGGCGAAAAGGCCAGACAGAAACGAGAAGAGAGGGCAAGGTTGAAGGCCGCAAAGAAGGCAGAAGGAGGGGGCGATACATCAGGATTCGACTTGGGAGACTCCACGCCCTCTGCATCCGCGCCGACTGTGTCCGAGCCTTCGCCGACGCCAAAGAGTAAACAATCGACCCACGTCAATAACGCAGGTCACTTCCATACCGTCCAACCTCACCCTACCTTCCCCAACCTAGCTCTCGATCAACCAATAACGACACTACCTCACCCCCTCTTCCCATTTCCATCCACCAACCGACATCGAGCACTAGTCCAGACATTCACGGATCTTCAGCGGAAAGAATATCGAATGGGTCTAGGACCGAGGTTCGGCGGAGAGTACCTCATCTACCCAGGTGATTATTTACGCTATCACGCGCATTTCACAAGTCAGGTCATCGTGGATGAGGAGCCTATCAAGCCGACTGAGTTGGTCGCTTGGGGTAGGTTGGGGACGGGGACTAAGAAGGCTGGATTACTGTGTTGCGTCACTAGCCCGAATGGGGAAGAGGAAAAGGGTGGAGTCGAGTATTATAGTCTCGAGTGGGCCAATTTTGGATAGTACCACCATGCAGAATCGCTTCGACATGGCAATCCAGCACCGCAGTGCTGCCTGCTCCAATATACTGATCTGTCAGAGTCGCAGATCACTACAGCCTGGAGAGGCTCAAGAGCCCGATGTGCTGAACACCCCTCGTAGGCTACAAGGACAGACTCTTCATGCACGAAAATAAGATATGAGATGACCACTGTGGGATATTACAGGAATGAGGCGCAATCAAGCGTGAGGATTGGGGTCGAGACAGTGCGACCGACCGTCTAATGAGCCATCATCGGCGCAAAGTAGGGATGTTGTAATGCCCGTTTCGCTGTGGCGCATCAGCAACATCGAACCATGAGACCATCGGGCACTGAGAGCTGCGACTGACCTGAAATACGGTTGGCGGGGTCGTACATCAGACACTGGGCTAAGAGGTCGAGGCCCGAACTGTCTAGGCCTGATACGAACTTGTCGAGCGGTTGGGCACTCCACTGTGGGAAAGTCGGTTTGTAATCGGGTAAAGTCGTTACGCCAGGCCAGTCCTCCTCATCTGGAGTTCCGAGGACTCTAGGCCAGAGTCAGATCTCCGATACGAAAGCTGAGGTGCAAGGGAACGATAGCTTACCGGAAGATCTTGAAAATCTCGTCAATCTCCGAATCGCCTGCGAACAAGGGTCCACGCATGGCCATCTCGGCAAAGATGCACCCGACAGACCACATGTCGATGGCGGTTGAGTAATGTCTCGATCCGAGCAAGACTTCTGGCGCACGGTACCACAGCGTGACCACCTAGGAGCGTGAGCGCGATCGCCTCGGGAGGCGGTAGACCGACATACCTCGTGAGTGTACGTCCTGAGGGGAATACCGAATGCTCGAGCCAGACCGAAATCTGCAGTATGTCAACATGACTCAGATGATGACAGAAGGCAGATGACCTCACCGGCAATCTTCAAGTTGCCCTCTCGGTCGATCAACAGATTCTGAGGCTTGAGATCACGATGCAACACCCGATGTGCGTGACAGTAGTATAACCCCTTGATCAGTTGATAGTTGAATTTCTACACCTTCAGCGGTCCCTCTCTCTCACTTTCGATTCCCTTTTGAGCCACGCACCATGACCATCGCGGGACCCAGACCGAGATGTGGGAAATCACTCGGTTTGTCGATCGTGTCCATGTACTTTTTCAAGTCCATATCGAGAAACTCGAATACCAAATAAAGCTTGTTGTCATTATGGACAATGTCGAACAGTCTACCGTATGGTCAGTATCTTTCTTCCAGACATACAGGCCTCATTTCCCGACGTACTTGACGATATTGTCATCCTTGCTCAATTCCTTTAGAAGGCTGATCTCGCGAATGCTCGTGCTCGGGATCCCTTCGTCTTCAGAGTCCAACCTGATCTTTTTCAACGCCACCAATTGACCCGTCCTCATATCTTTCGCCTTGTACACCACACCGTACGTCCCTGATAGGAATCAGTCTTGAGCCCTTTGTTACAGTGAATGATCGACTCACCCTCCCCGACCTTCTCCATCTTTGAGTAATGGTCTAATGACATCCTGCTCGTCCCCTCGGTATCCGATCAAGTTATCGCAAGAAGCTCGAGAAAGCCTTCCAGTACCAGCTCGACCTGTTGTGTCCGACGTGACGAGACGACCGATCTGCTATGCGACAGTACTGGCGAACGAGACGACCTTGTTAGCTGTAACGTCCAGTTGAGTGGTTTGTGTCTTTGACTTCGACGCGTCACGGAATCAGATTTAACGTTGAATGACGTCTGAGTGAAGACAATCGTGGGAAAGTTAGTCACGGTGGAGGCAGTCCGCGGGGTCTGTGCGTGTACTCGAGTACACCCCGGAAATTCTGTCTGGTCCTGCGACTTCCAGTACAACCCATACTCTCTCCAGCATGAGTGGGAAGTACGTCCCGCCATCCAAGAGAGCGGGATTCAAACCCACCACCAGCGAGCTACCCCCGGGACTTCACTCACGTCGAGCGCACGGTCCCTCCATCTCTGAGGTGGAGAGAATCTTCGACATCCGCCAACAAGGAACATTCAACTACTTCGCCTGGCGTCCACCTACAGAATCGCGAAGGGAAAGAATACCATATGACCCCACCCGCACACCTGAGACTACGCCACTCCCACCTTCTCCTCCACCTCCATTACCACCCCACCCGCTCGGACACTTACTCGCGTACATCATGATTTTCGGTAATGCTCATCCGTATTGGGAGACTCAGGCGGAGTTGTGGTCCCATACCGACGCGCATATCCTTATCGAAGATGAAGAAGGGATGAGGCAGAACTTTGATAGGCCGATACCGGTCTTTGCGAACAGGACGAGGGAAAGTCCAGTGACGTTCGAAGGGTGGTGGTGAGTGGCTTGGGATTCTACTGTCCGAGCGTATCCTCCCTTGGGTCTCGTGGCTAACATTCACGCTCTCAGGAAGCTGGACAAGATGAGAGTCGTCCCGCCCAACTCGGAAGAAGTCACCGATCTCCATCTTACGAAACAGAGATTCAAAGGTGCCAGTGAGTGTTTGTCCTACATAACATCGGGCTCTCAGCTGATTCGTGTCTATAGACAACACCTGGCTCCGTACAAAGACCGCATGGCAACAATCTCTGGGGTGTACTTGGATAAAAACCCGTTTCGTCCGAGTCGATACTTCGGATCCTCGTTATACCGACTTGTCCGACCCGCTTAGCCTTTCAACTGGAGAAGGCGCGACCTCGGTTCTGAGAGCTGGGGGGATGGAAGAGGAACTTGCTATCTTGCAAAACGAGGTGCCGAATCTGAAGCGAGAGATTGAGGGGAAGAGCAAACCGGACTCAGTGACCTGATAGGCGGCGCATGGGGCCGCTGTTCCTCTACGTGTGTATAACGACAATCTTTTAACGATCACGAAAGGGGATGACATTATGGATACATATCTCTTCTGTAGACCCCGTACTTCGGCTCGGAGACTTTGCTTGCGCAGCTGGCCGGTATGGCTGTTGTTCCGTCTAGAACTCATCCGCGCGTAGGCCTTTCCGCATCCTACAGCGCAGAGTTAGTTAACTCCCTGACTCCAGCGTTTTAAGTATCTCAATGCTCACTTGTACTCTGCCTTGGTCAGCTTACCCATCACGTGTCACTATGGATCGACTCACTATATGGCACACCCGCCTTAAGCCTTTCCTCGGGTGATCGAGGCGCATGATGCCCAGACCTGACTTTACCCTTGACCTTCTCTGCGGCATCTCTCAAATCCAACTTCGCCTCATCTTCCCTGATCCGATTCGGTGCTGCACCTGGACTTGCTCTCGTCGCTTTTCCCTCTGCGTCAAATACAGCCTGTCCGCCTTCTGGGCCTTCCCCCGGTGCGTGGGCGTGCTCGTCCAATGGGTCATTTGCTGGGTGATCCTCGCTCAAGTCGGCGTCAGTGGGTAGTCCTTCGAATTTACGTTCCCGTGCATCCTCCTCATCTTCGATGTGCTGGTGATCTGCCGTCAGCTTTGCCTTCAAGGGTGATGCTCACGTCTGAAGTGTTCGATATCTGCTGCTCAGCTGTGCACACACGAGAATGTTAAGAGACGCTACTCACCCTCGGGATGGTTGTATGACTCGTCCGTCTGGGTTTCTGGTGTTCCGTGATATAGCTATTGGATCAGCCCACCTTTTCGGCTCTCTCACGTCGATCTCGCCAAGCGCACCTCCTCATGGTGCAAGAAGCTGGAAGTAGGGCGTCAGCTCAAGCCCCGGGCGAGAGAAGGTCAGACATACTATTCTGACTCCTCGTCATAGTGGTCTGTGAATACGTCAGGACGCTCGCGATGCGCAAGTGAATGACATCACTCACGACCAAGATCCTTATATCCCTCGAAGCTCGGTAATCCTTCTCGACCTCCAGCCAGAAACTCCGCCTCGCTGATCTTGCCTATATCCACTTAGCTTACCATCTCCCCACCTTCAGCTTCAAGCCACTCACCATCCTTATCGGCATCTAGCCGTTCCAAGACTTTCTTGACCACTACTTCCGCCCTCGAGTCCACATGATCAGCTGGCATTTTATCCTTGACGGAATGGTGTTGCAGTCCATAGACAGCTTCAATCTCTGCCGAATCCCATTGACCGTCACTATTGAAGTCGTGAAGCTTGAAGAATGAGGGAAGGTCGAACGAGTCGATATGATGTTCAGTGTGCATCTAATCAGTCAGCTGACGCTCTCCACAGGTCGAGGAGTGGAAACAGCTGACATGACGCTCGGCGTAAGTCAGACCGGGATCATCGTGCGCTGGGTCGAATGTGTGATCATGGCCGCCGTGCGCACGGACCAGTGTCAAGAGAAGTATTGCTGATGCTGTTGATCGCATGGCGGAACGGCTATATCCAATGCTCTCCGTCGACACGGCTGCTTGATGGCTGGGTGTCGCACTGTCGCTTTGGCTTGAGGATAGTCTGAACAAGCGAGTGGAGTGGGACGCGAACGATGATGCCGGCAACGTCGCGTCTACCGATCAACCACGTGGTAGATCTGGATTTACCTCCACCTCGTTGAGTCAACTTTCGGATCGTCTATTCTCCATCCTTACCTGCGCCATGAGGGGCAGCGGTGAAGATGAGGAGGATACGGACACGAAGCTAGCGATGCTGGCATCGCTTCTCGAGCCGGCAAACTTCCCGACAGAGGACTTGTTGGACGCTATTCAGGAGTGTAAAGGGGATGTGGCGAAAGCCGCTGAGGCGCTATTATTGCCTAGGGTGAAAAGCGCTGGGAAGCGTAAAGCCGGGACCAGTCTCGAAAGCTGGTTGGGGAAGAAACAGTCGAGATCAACTAATCCTACTCCATATCAAGCCCCTCTCGCTTCGCCGACCGAGGAGCACGGAAACAAGGTTTCGACCACCAATAGCAAGGCTTCTGAAAAACCACCCGTGGATCTATTGTCGGTCCTCAAACAGCCTACCACGCCGGAAAAAGTCAAAAACGCCCCTCGTCCAGCTCTGCACCTCCCCAATCAAGCGTCAATCGACTCTCATCGCCTACCGCTAACTCTGCTCCGATCCCCGCTTTCTCCGGCTCTCGCTTCCGCTCTGTACCTGACCATGATGGAGGAATCGGAAACATGGGATCGGAACCGTTTCTACTTAGCTGGGAAATGGGTCGAGAGCCCTCATACCGTCTGTCATTACTCTCGAGACCCACCGACCGCGGAGCAAGAGGTGCAGATGTTAGATGGTAAAGAGGGGAAGAAGGCTACTTACATGTGGTCAGGACAGGAGATCAGTCCTCCCAGGGTAAGCCGCCATCGTCCGAGCCCGGTATCGGACGTCAAACGCTGATCTGTCATCACAGTTGTACCCAGCTCTCCTGCGAGACGCAGCGACTATGATCGAGCCGGCTGTCAACGCTGCCATACGCTCGAGATCGAGATATCCGTACGAATGGGCAGGCGCCTGGAAAGCCTCGGTATGCGGTGCAAACCGCTACGATGGAGCTGGAAGCAGTGTCGGTTGGCACGCGGATCAGTTGACTTGCAAGTCGATCGTGGTGCAAGGTACGCTGCCTAAGATGACGCGAAGCAGATCTCGGACCGTACACCACCATCGCATCACTCTCACTCGGTACACCTCGCGCGTTTCGCTTGCGACCCACCGACCCAGTCGATCCAGCATACAAGAACGCGGCTCCCGCTCGGACGTATGAAGTCACACTGGCGCACAATAGCTTGGTGCTGATGAATGCTGGTTGTCAAGAGCGCTACAAACATACGTACGTCTTAGGCGTTTCGGTCGGCGGTCAAGAAGGCCTGACTGAACGATCCAGAGTGCCTACACAGAAAGCGTTGGATCTGTTTCGGCCTGCTTATGATGTCAACCAAGCGGCCATACCGCTTGAAGATCAGCAAACGCACACGTCTCGCATCAACATAACCTTCCGGTTCTACAGAGAAGGTGCATGGGTTCACTCCCCTGTTGAACAACTTCTACTGACTCCGGTCAGACTTCCATCCTAGCCCGAACCCGGCCGGTCCATTTGGGATTCGCCAAGGCACACCATACTGCAAGTGCGGCATTCCCGCGTAGGTTTTGGATCGCTGGCATAACATCGTGATCACTCACCATCTCAGACTGCTCCGTGCGGACCAAAAAGCTAAAGCTCGGGCAAACATGGGCAAGATATCACCTCGCAAGCCCAGGCCGGACGTCGTACAAACCCGCCGATTTCAAGGCCAGGAAGTGATTGATGACGATATGGTATTTTTTTGGCAATGTCAGAGTCCCGGTCAAACGGGTGACATGAAGGGGTGTGGGTTTTTCCGCATTCTCGACATGCGAGCCGAGGGGAGGGGACCTTGTATCGTGGACAAGCTGGATGAAGTCAAGTTGTAACATGCAATAGCGGCAATGGTGTTGTACAATGTATATGCAAGTCCAGCGACACTGTCTCATGAGCTCGACCTCTGGCTGCCGCTCTCAATACCAATACTGACGCAAGAAGGGCCGAAAATAAGATCACTCCTTCTCGTCCTCATCATCCTCCTCATCCTCCTCTTCGTCCTCATTCTCTTCCTCCTCGTCATCTTCTTTGCCGTTACCATGGGGTGTCGGATCATCCTGGTCAGGCTCATCCTCATCGTTCACCAAGTCCCCATACTCTACATCCCCACCATCATCCGAATCATCATTCGACCCTGCCGCTCCATCATCCTCATCCACCTCGAGCTCAGCCTCCATCTGCCTCTTCTCCTCTTCCTCTCGTTTCCGCTTCTTCTCAGCCCGTCTTTTCATCTTTTCACGTAATCTCTCGGCTTCGCGTCTCTCCCCTTCTCCAGCGGCTATAGCGCCAATCTCGACTCCGATAGCATCGGTCAATCGTTCAAGTTGCGTACGGGCGGTCGAGGAGGGTAGTGTTTCGAGGAAAGCGTGAAGGTAGTCGTATGTCTGTTTACTTGTGGGTTTGTGCGCGGCGCCCATGGGCGTTATGAGCATAGGTGAAGATGAAGGCGTGTCCATCTTTGCTGCTTCAGAAGAGTGTGGGTATCAACTCAGAGGTCTGCTTCGAAAGTTGATCCGGAAATCTTGATATGCTCACGTGGGATAGTGACACGTGGCAAAACACCTCCACGTCGACGATCAGTCATCGCGCGTAGAGTAAGAAAGCTTAATAAAGCCAAAAGTTCACTCACCGCCATCTCCTTTGTCTTTACCTTCCCCCTTCCCATCGGTATCGCCCGGATCCTCGACCTCCGTCTGGCGTACCGAACACATCCGCAAGATGTTATCGCGGGCATGGACTTATTCGCCCAAGGACGCTTTAGCGTTCTACGGCACCAACTCAGAAACAGGTCTCTCGGAGGAGCAGGTGAAACGTAATCGTGAACTATACGGCGAGAACTGTAGGTCTTAAACATCGATTGGGCCCTGGGTGGATGAGAATAGGCTGACTCTCTTGTAGCTCTTCCCGAACCTCCCGCGACCTCCCTCTTCACGCTCATTCTCGCCCAGTTCAAGGATCAGCTGGTTCTTATCCTGCTTGGCTCGGCTGTGGTCTCTTTCGTCCTGGCCTGTTTTGAGGATGCGTCAGAACCTGGTGGAAGCTGGATGACGGCATTTGTCGAACCATTGGTCATCCTTCTCATCCTCATCGCCAATGCTACTGTAGGAGTCATACAAGAGACAAACGCAGAGAAGGCAATCGATGTGAGCAAAGCCATCTTTGCATTCCAGCTGAGGCCTATACTGACCTGACAGGCGCTTCGGGAGTACTCACCAGACGAGGCTTCGGTCCTTCGATCTGGTAGGCTCACCAAGATCCCTTCTTCAGCCTTGGTTCCCGGCGACATCGTTTCCATTCATGTCGGCGACCGAGTGCCCGCCGACTGCCGGATCCTCTCATTCTCCTCGTCCTCTTTCCGGGTCGATCAAGCTATGCTTACCGGCGAGTCAATGAGCGTCGCCAAAACGGAGTCGGTGGTCAAGGATGAAGCAGCGGTCAAACAGGATATGGTCAACATTGTATTTTCCGGTACCACCGTCGTCAACGGTGCGGCTCGAGCTGTCGTCGTTCTCACGGGTAGTCGAACGGCCCTAGGCGCTATTCACACTTCGATCTCAAAGACAGATGACGAAGAGGAGAAGACGCCATTAAAGCGGAAATTGGACGATTTCGGGGATCAACTCGCCAAGGTCATTTCGGTCATTTGCATCTTGGTCTGGCTTGTCAATATCCGACACTTTTCCGATCCCAGCCACCACGGATGGCTCAAGGGCGCAATCTATTACCTCAAAATCGCCGTCGCTCTTGCTGTCGCCGCTATCCCGGAGGGACTTGCTGCTGTCATCACTGCCTGTTTGGCTTTGGGTACTAAAAAGATGGCCAAACGGGGAGCGATTGTCAGGAACTTGCCCAGTGTCGAGACTCTCGGATGCACCAATGTGATCTGTTCCGACAAGACAGGTGAGCCCATGAAGTTGTCCGCCGAGAGTCTACCGAGCTCATTGTCTAGGTACCTTGACCACCAACCAGATGAGCGTGGCGAGGTTCTTGACCGTTGATGGATCTTCCTCATTTGCCGAGTACAATGTCGGCGGGGCGACTTTCGCTCCTATCGGTAACGTCACGACTCTAGACGGCAAGCACGCCGAGAGGTCGAAAGTCCGCACCACCCCCGTTGACAAGTTGGTCGAGATCAGCGCCATCTGCAACGACGCCAAGATCGCATACAATGACGAGACCAACACATACACCAACGTGGGTGAGCCAACCGAGGCCGCTCTCAAGGTACTCGTGGAGAAGCTGGCCTCGGATTCCGACTCCTTCAACCAGACTCTCGCCAGCATGTCACCGCTCGCACGCTCCACGGCCGTCAATGATCACTATGACAGTCGTATTGAACGCCTGCTCACTTTCGAATTCTCGCGAGACCGCAAGTCGATGTCGGTCCTCACTAGGTCAGGTGACCAGCACTCGCTCCTGGTCAAAGGCGCACCGGAATCCGTCATTGAACGATGCTCAAAGGTCCTCCTTCCTTCCGGCGAGACCGATCTTACCCCTACGTTACGTCACAAGCTCGCCGATGTACAGCTCGAATACGGTCAAAAGGGACTGCGAGTCCTAGCGCTCGCGTATGTCGACGAGTCTGATGGCGATGCTTCTCACTACAAGACGGACCGAGCCGAGGACTACATCAAGTTCGAGCAGAACATGACATTTGTCGGTCTCGTCGGTATGCTCGACCCACCCCGTCCTGAAGTGAAAGCTGCTATCGCCAAGTGCAAGACTGCCGGTATCAGGACTATTGTCATCACGGGCGACAACAAGAACACTGCCGAGACGATCTGTCGAGACATCGGCGTTTTCGGCGCCAACGAGGACTTGACTGGAAAAAGCTACACTGGCCGCGAGTTAGATGCTCTCAGCCCCGAGGAGAAGCTCGCCGCGGTGCAGAGGGCGAGCCTGTTCAGCCGGACCGAACCTACCCACAAGAGCCAGCTGGTGGACCTGCTGCAAGGACTGGGACTGGTAGTGGCCATGACTGGAGATGGTGTGAACGATGCTCCGGCCCTCAAGAAGGCTGATATCGGTATCGCCATGGGATCCGGTACGGATGTCGCCAAGCTCGCTGCCGACATGGTTCTCGCCAATGACAACTTTGCCACGATCGAAAAAGCTGTCGAAGAAGGACGAGCAATCTACAACAATACCAAACAGTTTATCCGATACCTCATCTCGTCAAACATCGGTGAAGTCGTCTCGATCTTCTTGACCGTCTTGCTCGGCATGCCCGAGGCCCTCATCCCCGTTCAACTCCTTTGGGTCAACTTGATCACCGACGGTCTACCAGCTACTGCCCTCGGCTTCAACCCTCCCGATCACCAAATCATGCGCACACCTCCCCGAAACTCGCGCGAACCATTGGTTTCCGGCTGGTTGTTCTTCCGATACATGGTCATTGGCACTTACGTCGGTGCAGCCACTGTCTTCGGTTACGCCTGGTGGTTCATGTTCTACTCGGAAGGCCCCAAAATCACATTCCATCAACTCACGCATTTCCATCAATGTTCCGCCGCCTTCCCCGAGATTGGATGCGAGATGTTCACTTCAGTCCCGGCTCAACGCGCTACCACCGTCTCGCTCTCGATTCTCGTCGTCATTGAGATGTTCAACGCGTGCAACTCGCTCTCCGAGAACGAGAGCCTGCTCGCCTTGCCACTATGGACCAACCCTTACCTCGTTGGTTCTATCGCTCTCAGCATGGCTCTGCACTTCATGATCCTCTACGTGCCCTTCTTCAGGGGTTTGTTCCAGATTACCCCGCTTAACTGGGAAGAGTGGCAGGCGGTCTTGTGGATCAGTGCGCCAGTCATTGCCATCGACGAAGTGCTCAAGTGGAGCTCGAACCAGATGCGTGAGTCATCACGGTCAATTGTCGTCTGTGTAAGCTGACGTTCCAGGGAATGAGACAAAGGTGATCCAGCCCAGCAGCTCCAAGAAAGAGCTCTAGATCGAATAGACAGGTTTAATGCATAGCATAGCATATCGCTATTCGACTTTTGCCTACTCTTCACTAATGCAGCTACCTCTCCTACCGGACCCAATCCTTGTCGACCGGTCTGGAGAATTCGGGCTGGATAAACTTCGGAGGGAAGCGTTCGTCTGCCTTGTGTGCGACCGAGTAATGTCGTCGACCGCTGCCTACTTCCTCGACCGTTCCATCTGGCAGCTCGACTCGGGCTGTCGAATTGGGCGGGACCGTAACGTCGACCTCTAGCTTGTCGTCTACGATCTTCCATCGACACTCAACCAGACCGTAGGGCGATTCGAACGAAGTGTTGGCCCAAGTCAGGTTCCCGCCTGGTCTAGGTTTGATCGAAATCGCTTCCCAACCCGGAGTCATGGGTGATAGCCCACCAACGACCGAGTGCATGAAGTTCGCTACAGCGCCTAGGGCGTAGTGGTTGAACGAAGTCATGTTGCCCGGATTGATGCTTCCGTCCGCAAGCATCGAGTCCCACCGTTCCCAGATGGTCGTGGCGCCGAGCAAGACGGGCGAGAGCCATGATGGACAATCACGGGCGAGTAGCATACGGTAAGCGTGGTGTAGCCTGTCGTTCGCGGCCAAGGTATGGAGGATGATGGGCGTTCCAGCAAAACCGGTGCTGACTTGCCAGAAATCCTTGATCACGAGCTGTTCCAGTCGTTTGGCGAAAATGGCTTTTTGGTCCGGCTTAGTCGGGTCGAGCAGGTCGAAGTGGAGCAGCAACGCCAGCGCCGTCTGAGAATCAGACATGACTCGAGATCGGGCCGAAACGTAGGAAGCGTGGAACTCGGTCAACAAGGCCTTGGCGTCCTTCTCGTATTTGTCGGCCAGGGAGGACTCGTCAAGTACCCGACAAACTCGTCCGAGGAGCTTGGTCGAGTAAACGAGATAAGCGTCACTCGCCATCAAAGCGTCGGTCTTGCCTCGTCCAGGCAAGTGAGGAGGCGCCGAGGGGTCGAGCCAATCACCGAGTTGAGGAGCCTCGGTCGACCATAATCGAGTATCGGGGTCTCGCTTCACTCCTTCATCGAGCCATAATCGCATCGAAGCAAATTGGTCTCGCAGAATCTGCTTGTCACCGAATAACTGATAAAGGTCCCATGGGATAGTGATCGACGAATCGCCCCAGATACCTTGATTGAACTGCAAGAGCGCTTCGAGTGGCAGCGTCGGCACGATGACCGGTACGACGCCCTTGAGGGCTTTCTGGTCTTCGTACAGGTCCTTAAGCCAGTCTCGCAGGAACCCACTTCCCTCGAACAAGAAGCTGAGTGTCGGCGCGAATACGGCGATATCACCTGTCCAGCCTAATCGCTCGTCCCGCTGCGGGCAATCGGTAGGGAGGGAAATGGTATTGGATATCGTACTCCAGATGACGTTTTCATGAAGTTGATTCAGCTTGTCGTGTGAACATTCAAAGTGACCTGTGCGGGTCATGTTGGTACTAATGGCGATACCGACGAAGTCGTCGACGTTGACGTCCGGCCATCCAGTGACTTCCAAGTATCGGAATCCGTGATTGGTGAACTTGGCTTTGTAGCCCTTGACTCGGCCGCCCAGGATGACTCGATCGGTCGCTTTCGCCGCTCTCAGAGGACGAGTACCCAGCTCGCCATGCTCGAGTACCTCGGCGTACCGTAGGACCATCTCGCCTTGCTTGACTGAGGGCTCAGACTGGATCTCGATATATCCAGCAAAGTTCTGGCCAAAGTCGAGGATGATTTTACCGCTCGGAGTGACGATCTTGCCCTTTGCCGACAGTCGCTTGACTTCACGGACAGGCGGTGACTCGGGCGTCAAGAGTTTTGCGGTAGGGAATGGGCCGACAGTGACCGGCTGCCAGCCCTCTTTGCTGTTCCAGTCATGGTCGAGGTTCGAGTCGAAGACTTCTCCATCCATCAATTCGGAAGCGAGCAGGTTCCCGTACGCCCATTGCCAATCCCCATTTGTCCGAGCGACCACCTTGCCGTCGACTTCGAGCTGTGCTAGAAGACCCATCTTCTGACCGTACACATTGCGCACACCGTCACGAAATCCTAGTCGTCCACAGTACCACCCTTCTCCCAGCCACGCGCCGATCCCGTTACTCTCGCCCGCCTTCAACAGTGCTCCGACATCGTGGACCGAGTAGCGGAGATGATATCGGTAATCAGACCACCCGGGGGCTAGGAGTTCATCGCCGACACGTTGTCCGTTGATGTAAGCCTCGTGTATACCGTAGGATGTGATGTATAGCCGTGCTCGGTCGAAGGAAGAGGGACACTGAAAGGTATTGCGAACTCGCAATGGCCTCTTGGCATTGTCCACCTGCTGTTTCTCGCCCTCGACGAGCTCTGCGTTCCAGTCACTTTTCTCCAACAATCCCGCTTCCACGGTGAGCGAAGCTGGCGCTGTCGTCTGACCGTTCGAGCCTTCTGCTTGTACCTCGACTATGACTCTTTCTCGACTTTTGAGCGGTGATGACGGCCATGGCAAGAGGACCGACTGTGACGTCTCGACCCGGTATGATTCGACCTTCTCTCGGTGGACTTTGACCGTGTAGGCAGTCTGCTTCCAGTCCGTCTCGGACCCCTCGAGCCGCCAGCTGAGGCGCGGTGAAGGCGTCGAGATCCCGATGGGGTTGTGATAGTGCTCACACTGTACTCCAACGAGGGCGGGCATGGTGGGATTGTCCGACGTTTGGGAAAGCGGGAGATGCACGACTCGTCGTACAGTCTGAAGACAAGTCACTTGCTTTGTCACCGATGTGTCCGGTCACGAGGTCCGGTAGGAATGATGATCCGCGGTAAGCATCGGTGGAGTATCAACAATCGTGACGGACGAGCAATTGTACCGCAAGCGACAAGCACGCCAGGGATCACCCCGTTTCACTCCCGAGTACTGCCGAGGGCAAGGCCCAAGCTTATGAAAAACGGTGTCGTCGTTCGGGACACTCCAACCGGTCAATTGGCAATACTCAACTGACCGCCTTTTACCATCTGCTCGGCTCATGTGTCTTGGCTAAACAGGTGACCAACCTTGTCAGGTCGATCCGGTGGTTCTCAGCTCCTTTCCCGGCGGCTCTACTCCCAACGAATGACGGTCAGCGTGGCGTCAACATCCCCTTTTTTATTTTTTTTTTCAGGACACATCCTAGCTTCCACATTCTTCCGACCGGATCAACTTTGCTGCCCAAAGCCTAGACTTGATGCCCGTGGGCTCCTCGATCGGGGCATCAGCTCTTCCGTGACCGACCCTATAAGAGCAGTACGGGATCCCCAGGGCTCTGATTTTCTTTTCCCAACAAACCAACCGACACTGGCAAAGTAATCCACAACATGTCTGGACAAGCCGATGCGAAAGACGCCATCGATCAGGTTGAGCTGGCCGGTACCGATGTCAAAAAGGACGAGGTCATCCGACATGTCCTCAAGTCCGAGCAGGATAGGCTCACTGCCGCGCAGACAGTGTGGCGCTTCAAAAAGGTGAGTCGTCATTCGTGCTTGTGGCATTATGACTTACAGGTGTAGGCAGTCATCGTCTGCACAATGATGTGCGTCGCCGCAGGTGCCGATGGGTACCAGATCTCCCTCAATGGTAACATCATTGGTGGGTCACCTCGCCGCACTCGGAAAACACTGTATTGACGAGATCAGCCAATCTCGGGTTCGTCCGCAGAATTGGTAAACCGAACGCCGCTGGCGTCTACGCCTTGGACCCCGACCACACGGCCATTTGGGGAGCTATGCAGTCCCTTGGTCAACTTCTCGCCATGGTCTTCATCAATCCCCTGTCAGACACCTTCGGTCGAAAGTACACTTTGTACTTTCTCTGGCTCACCCTGCTTGGCGTGAGTGGCGACAGCTCGTCTCCTTTTCTCTTCACGTTTCTGACCATATCAGTCCATTCTGCTCGAGACTTTCGTCGTCGACTGGAGCATGTGGGCCGGAGCAAAAATCCTGGCTGGTTTCGGAGTCGGAGCGATTCAAAGCACATTGCCGATCTGTGAGTCAAGTCCTGACATGACAGTTTGGCAGTGCTCGCGCTTGATGGCATCGTGCTGATTCTCTAGACATCACCGAGTGGGCCCCCGTCAACATTCGAGGATCCATGGTTCTGGCTTACGGCATCTGGAACGTGAGTGCGGACACGGTGAGGATCCACTCAGACTCTGACTGAGCCAGAACATCGGTGGCTTCATTGCCCCCGTTGTCCTGCAGGCCACCGATGCCAACGACCCTTACAACTGGCGAACGTAGGTAATCGATCCCGACACGGAACAGGCCATGGCTGATAATCCAGCCCCATCTTGACTCAATTCGCCTTCCTCGGTCTCATGGCTCCCATCTTCATCTTCCTGCCCGAGACGGCTGGTGAGTTTCCAAAAATCTTGAAGGAGTGGATGATGGAGCTGAGACACAGCGTACTACGCTTCCCGAGGCCAGCACGAGCAGGGCAAGAAGACGCTGAAGCGGATCAACGGCGGTATCCAGGGCTACAATGTCGACCTCGAGTACGCCGTCGTGCTAAATACTATCGAGGAGGAGCGACGTCACAGGCCCCAAGAAGACAACATCAGCCTGACCGACTTCAAGGGATTGGCCAGAAGTTACGCCGACTGTTTCCGAGGAGTCAACCTCAAGCGAACCCTTGCCGCCTCTCTTCCTTTGGTCATGCAGCAGGTCACCGGATTGTCTTTCCTCAACACCTACTCGTCATGTGAGTTTCTCCTACTGATCTGCTTCTCATGCCTCCAGCTGACCCGTGTCAGTCTTCTTCCGACAAGCTGGCTTTGACGACCCATTCCAGATTACGGCTATCCTGACGGGTATCAAGGTAGCCACTATCGTTCTTCTTGTGGTGATCTCCGATGCCGTCGGTCGACGACCTCTGATCCTCTTTGGCGGTTTCTGGTGTACCGCCATGTTACTGGTCGTCGGCGGAGCCGGTCAAAGTCCCGCGTTAGGGAGCGAGCCCATTCGAAACCTCACCATCGCCGCTGCATGCCTCTGGTCCTGCGGCTCTTCTGCTCGTAGGTCATGCGTCTGTCTGCTGGTCGCGAGAATGGGATACTAATCACTCTCAGTCGGAAGTTTGGGATGGACATTCGTCGGTGAGGTCGCCTCTCAGCACTTGCGAGCCCGAACTGCCGGTCTTGCGGCTGGTATTTCTGTGCTATTCGGCCTGACTTTCAACACCTCAGTCCCCGTCATGCGTCAGTACACCATTCTTTCGACAACAAGAAGCATTACTGATCTTCTTAGTGGCTCGAAACGGCGCCAACTTCGGCTACAACACCGCTTGGCTCTTCTTCGGTCTCGGTCTCATCGCCAGTATCGCCGCTTGGTTCCTCATTCCCGAAACGGCGCGCCGATCGCCAGCAGAGCTAGACGAGTTGTACGATGAGAGAGTTCCGACTTGGAAGATGAGGAAGTATGTGACTAAGGTCCAGACTGAGGGAGAGGTTAGGCAGGTCATCGACCACCAGGCTTAGACGGGTAGAAGTGTAGAGACGTCGCTACATGAGAAGATTGTAGTTAGAGACGGGGTGGAGGCGATTCAGATTGACATCAAATTATCACCTCGACATGCACACACTGGACTCGATGCCCATCACAGACTCACTACTGTACGCATGTTTGACCCTATTGCGACCCACTTATGCCGTCCGCGTCCGCAGTCCGCAATGCCTCCGCGAGGAGCTCGATGAGCTGTACGAGAAGAGGGTCTCGACTTGGAGGATGAGGAAGTACTTTACCAGGGTCCAGACTGATGGAGAGGTCAGACAGGTCATCGATAACGAGGCTTGAGACAGCTAGAGGTCTAGAGATGTTGTTACGCGAGTTGATAGTAGTCAGGAGAGGGTGAAGCGATTCAGGTTTCGCGCATTTGTTAGGCTTAGTTAGTAGGTTCATCGGGTGTATCCACATTTGCATGTACTCCACGAACATGGACATACCTCGATGCGACTACAGACTTACTACGCAAGGTTTGGGTCAATGCTGCCCACTCATGCTGTCCGCAATGGATCCCGATCAGCTTTGCTGACCAAGACCTCCCATTCTCCCGCCACGCTCGTCATTTCCGATTCACTCCTCGGATCGAAGCGTTCCAGCTCCTGAATGGTACCATTTAACTCGTCCCGCAGCCACTTCCGGAGGACTTTGGACAGGTATGGTCGTTCCGAGTTCGAGTGATTTGTCAGGATGACCGTTTGACCGCGTGCCACTGAAGCGAGAACCTCATGCTGCAATGATCAGCTTTTCATGGCTCGTTGCGCTGCCCTGTAGAGTCTCACGTGTGACATCTCGCCCGTCAGAAGACAGTCCACCTTGGCATCTTTGAGTACGCTCGCGCCTGACATGTCAATCATGAGCCCTCCTTCAAGATGGACTGCCCATACCTGATCCAGCGCAGACGGCTATTGACTCGATCGGCAGCTCCGTTTCTGGCGTTGCGACTTGCACTGCAGGATAGTCAGTACCTCTGCGTACGGCCGCACGTCCCTGACGCAGAGTCTTGACGTACCGTGATCGAGGGTTAGATGCTGCTTGACCATCTTCACGATTTCGTTTACGCTCAAAGGTTTCCCCAGATCCACCCGACGCCCAACACCAGCACCTTCGAAACCAGCGACTTTCTCCGCCGAGGGGTGGAGCACCTCGGATACGCCTTGTGCTGATATGGGCAGGAAAGGCTGGACGAGGAAGGTGTTGATTCCGTTCGGTGTCGCATCGAGCGAAGTATGGGGCGAAAACACGGAGATGCCTTTAGCTGAGAGGCGGAGAAGCGAGGCCTGCAAGGGGTCTTCGAGGGTCATTGATTTGAGTCCACGGAAGATCTAAATCGTCAAGACCATCTGTACCGTATGTCACGAAGAAAACCAAGCGTACTGGAGGATGGTAAGCAATGATGACGGAACATCGAGGAAGAGCCAATGCTTCGTTGCAGACGGCTGTCGTTAGACTGGCAGGCGGTCAGACCTCCTTCTCAATAGTTTGCGGAGTACTGGCTCACTCACTCTATTGTCAAAAGCACTTGGCGGTGAGCAGGATTGGCGAAAGGCGATTCTGCTTGTTCAGCATACTCGTGCAGGTCCTGCCGGACTCACCGATCATGATTCCGACATTGTCCCAACTTCGCTCAGCCAGTTGCAGCGGTGCGATCTTCTCCCATACTTTCTTGATAGCCTGAATTGGCGTCACTTGCCAGGCGGGCATGTCTGTCATCGAATGATCCTGGTGCTGCAGTGCGTGTTGACGGTCTTGCAATTCGATCACAGCAACGTCTTGGTCGACGATTGAGGTGGAGCCCCGCAATCTTCGACTTGACTGGTCAAATCCGGGAAGACGATCTTGGGACTGTCTCTCTTGTTCTGAACCCCTCAATCGGCTCATCATGTCGGTCGTGCCCCCTCCTCCCGCGCCTTTGAGCTCTGCTGGTCCCTCTTCGCACACGAGGAATTCATCCAAGCAGTCCAAGACCTTCGACGTCGTCGCTGCATACCGACGCGCTCTGGGCGACCACAGCGTGAGTTTTAAAGCGGTTTGCTTTGTGTCGTGTTGACCAGCTAGGTGCCTCACCCTATTGCTGCCATTCTTGCTCTTGTCGAGCTGATGGAAGCTTCGACTGGTAAGTCCACCCTTCTAGCTGTGCAACATCGCTGGGTCCCAACCTGAGGATACAGCCACGACCAGTTTCGGTCTGGCGGAAGATGTCAAGAACGGGCGAGAAACTCTCATGAATACCCAGTCTTCTTTGGGGGTCAGAGCGGGATGTCAGCTATGGGAACGTTTCTTCTCCCTCTCGGGCGGTGGAGATCTCGTAGGTCTGCCAGAGCGCACCGGTGAAGGTCAAGGTTGAGAAGCTGACCAGCAGGATTTTCCAATGTACAAACGGTCACTCATCAGTCAAGGCCGGTCCTTCTGTACCGGAACTGCCCCGCAATGTCGTGAGAAGATCGCGGCGCTGGCCACGGATTTCCTGAGCGACGATGTCACGGTAAGCTCAAGTGTCTAGAAGAGAGCTCAACATCGCTCACATTCAGATCTTGACGCACAGCTACTCCCGAACGGTGGTGCAGACGATCCTGCGAGCTCACGCTCAGAATAAGCGTATACAAGTTTACGTTACGGAAGCGAGACCATCATGTCTAGGGTGAGCAGCCGAGACTTGTCTTCTGAAGTCTCGCAATGCGAAGCTGACTTGGCAGGATGAAAACCCATCAAATATTGACTGCCAAAGGTGTGCCCTGCACCGTTGTCCTTGACAGCGCTGTCGGATACATAATGGAACGAGTCGATCTGGTGCTTGTCGGTTCGGAAGCAGTAGTCGAGAGTGGTGTGAGTGATCAAGGGCAACTTGGATGTCGAGACCAGCTGACCGGGTAGGCTCTCGTGTCTTCAGTCGGAACGTACCAAGTTGCACTAGTCGCCAAAGCATTGCAAACGCCGTTCTACGCGCTGGCAGAGTCATATAAGTTCCTGCGTCACTACCCATTATCCCAGACCGACCTGCCAATGCCTCGACACCCAGACTCGACGATCCCCGAACCTCCACTTACATTCCCCTCGCATCCGAAATCCCAGACTGCTGCCGACGTGAAGACGGACAGTCGAGGCCGACCGGAGCTGGGTGAAGACATGGAGAGGCGGAATCCGACAGTCGATGTGACAGCTCCTAATCTGATCGACTTCATCATCACGGACTTGGGCGCGCCATTGAGCCCCACCTCGGTCAGCCAGTATCTCGTCGCGCAGTTCTCGTCGTAGAGAAGATGTATCATAGATGCAGATAGGCTCATATGCATGGCCTTTTTGGGTGCGTACGTTCTATGTCTATTGTCGTGCTCGTGCCACCATCTCAGACGGTCTCACATTTGAATGTCCGCCACACTTTCCAACTGGTGACTCTCAGGCCAATGCCCACTGCTAGTAGCACACTCAGGTCCACGACGACCAGCGTGATTGCACCTAGCATGAACCGAGGCGCAAAGACCTTCCAGACCATGAGGTGCCGGCGCAACCACGCCGAAAACAGCGCCGAGGTGAACGTGAGCGACGTGTGGTAGGTTAAGAAGGCGAGAACGAGCTGGATCGTATGTCCCAGAATCGGGATGGTCGACTGCGGCCGAGGAGAGATGTTCCACGTCGTCAAGAGAGGAACCGACATTGCTGACAGTGCGAGTGGACCGAACGAGTTGAGGATGATGAACAAGGGAGACCATGGGTATGTGACGGTCTCGAATCCCACAAACGCAGCTTTCCACTGGATAGAGGTCAAGACCGCTTGATGCCCGGTAGCGAAGAACCCGACCAGTCCCATTAGGGCGACCGGGACTACGTCGGTGAAAGATGGTCGAACGAGGATGGATGTCGTAGCTGACGCGTCGAAGGCTCCTGGACTGGCGGAGTTGGCAAATGAGCGTCTCATGACAATAGCGTCACGCCGGGCATCGACTACTTCGAGATAGATCAAGTGCGCGATAAGCAGTGCTGATAGGGTGACTTGACCTGTCGGATAATTGACGAGATGGATCGTGGAAAAGGGGATGAGGTAGAAGAGTAGATATGTCGATCCGAACGCATTGGCAAAGCCAAAGACAGTGACCGCACCATCCGCCTCGACTTGAGCAGTGTCCCGCTTGATCTCGATACAGAGCGATGAGGTGAACCACTTGTAGGGCAGAGCCAACGTGAGGACAACAAATGAGCCGCGAGCGACCCAGATTTTGGTCGTCTTGACGAGTGGTATACGGTCGGGATTGAGCCCCTCGTACGCTTCCAGCCATTCCAACAGCCAGTACAGGGCGTTAATCGAGAGCGCCGTCCGCAGTATAATGTTGAGATACGTTGGCGCTGGACCGGAGTTCGATCGGGACAGGCCGAGGATATATCCAATGAATTTGGGCAGCTGGAAAGCAACCGGGACAAACATGACTAGAACCCATACTGGAGCCGTGGGTGTGAGACCGGAAAAGAAGGTGACGCGGCAGTAAGGTTGCTGCTCCTCTCGGCAAACGGTGAGGGCGCCGCTGAGTCGAACGATCAGACCGGCCAAAAGCGAAAGACCGATGGTCTTGAGGCGCATTGTAGAAGTCGGCGCAGTGAAGCCTTTGACCGCGAAGATGACCATAACGATGGCGAAGAGGAAGATCATGATTCGGTCTTCCCACATAATGAACGAATTTGACGCGAACGAGATGGCGTGCAAGGCCATGAGGACGGGTCCGATCGCTCGCTCGAGAGTGACAGGAGCGAAGGAAGGTGGAGAAGAGCTCAAGAGGAGGGGTACGATGAGCGTCACCTCAGAGGCGATCGCGAAGAAGGTCAAGAACATCTGCAACCCGGTGAGGAGGCGGGAAGTGACGATTGTCGCCACGACTCCTGCAGCCAACCCAGTCACGAGGCCAGACACGGCGGTAGTCTCGAGTGCTAGTCGGATGTATAGGTCCCAAGATGTACCGTTGTTCTTGGTACCGGTGTAGAGAACCCATAATGTCGGTAAGCTGAGTCCGAGCACACCCAGACCCAGAGCAATGAAGGGGATCGAAAATTGGGCCCAGAGACTTCGAAGCTTGTCGAGCGCTTGATGGGTGTATCGAATCTGAGTAGCGATGCTGGCCAGCAAGCGACTGTTAGTCGAGGAGTCGGAATGGCCCGCTGCCTCTTGCCATTTGACATCGAGAGACCCCTCGACGTGCTTGTCGCCGTACTCGGAGATGTATCGATGTATCTGCTCTGCGTTGAGGCGATAGGCCTTCTCTAGGGTCGACATGTCAACGAAGCATTCTGGGATGATGGAGCCGAGGTTGTTGAACGGGATGGGAATCCCGAGGAGCAGAGAGATGGTAGGTGTAATATCGATCTGGTCGATGTGGCGTAGCGTCGTTTTCGAGCCAGGGAATGTGGACATCGGTTGGATCTGAGGCGCTCTGCTCAGAACCTCGCTCCTTGCCAGGCCGAAAGGTGTTCCCTTCGAGTAAAGCCACATTGCAGCAGCTGTTTCGAGATCCGAGTCTCCGCCGTGGTTGCCCTTGCTGTCCATACCGTGGTCTCCCAGCACGACCAAAAGGGTGTCATCATCCAGCATATCCACCACGTCTCGTAGAACCTTGTCCATCTGCTTGAGCTTCTTCTGCATCGTATCGCGATAAGGCCCCACCCGGTGTCCGACATGGTCGACACCCAGGAAGTGACCGATCAAGACATCCCATTTCGTCGAATTCTCCGGGTGAAGGTACGGAAATAGATGTTCGATGACCCCGTTGTCGACGGTGTGAAGGTCTTCAACATTGAAAGAGTCGTATGGATGGGCGACCTCGAACGAATCTGGGAAACAGTTGAGCCAGGTGTCATCACCCATGAACCAGACTGATTTGTTATGGGCGACCAGTTGGGAGACGAAAGAATCCTCATCGATGGCGGGTGAAGCGAAGTTGGACCCGACGTCGATGAATGTCGGCAAAGACCCAGTGACAATGGCTTTCAATCGCTGCATACTGGAAGTAGGCGGGTCCGAGTATGTATCGAAAATGATTGACCGCTCGGGCTGAGAAGCGGTAAGTTCGGCCGGCAAAGTGAGCACACCATGGTGGAAAGGCGAGCTGGGATTCGGGTGGTGAGGCGATATGAAGTCCGTACGTAGAGCGTCAATGACCAGTATGACGGCTTTCGAGTGCGTCGGAGGAATCGGTGCGGGCGAATCGGCGGTGTATGCGGGCGAGGTGAGGGGGATTGTCGAGCGCGTTAAGAGGAAACCCTGTGCAAAGATGTATAGCCCAATAAGGTGTAGAACCGTAACGTAGAGCAACAGGAGGAGAGCGAGGTTGAACCTCGAGACATTCCTCAGCCAGGTCGAGCTGAGCTGGGTCACTGCAGCCGACGGCTTTGGCGAGGGTGCTGCTGCTGCTGCTGCATTGCTTGCAGTTGGAGCCGGTGTCGAGGACTTTTGAGGTCAGCGTGACTCGAGCGCGGACTGCACCCGACAAGCAGGGCGATACTATATACACGCACCTGCTTCGGCTCAGCCTTCTGGTTGGGTCCCATACTCTTCGGCTCCCTGTCCTCGAGCTACTTCGCATGTGTCGTTAGATGGTGAAGCAAGACGACGTGGCTATGGAAATCGAAATTCGGGTAACCCACCGGCTTCTACTCGCCGTGCCTGAAGTCTGGTCGTGGAACGTCGCGACATCTTCCATCAAATCTACCCCATACCTCCCCATTCATCAAGAGTCAACGATGCCGAACCAAGCGCCCGCCACAGGTGCTGGTCAACAGCCGGCAGAGGCGCCACAGGCCCCTGCCTGGCACAGCATCGCAAAGAACATCGCCGCCTTCCTGGCCATCCAAGTTGGTGAGCGAGACCCATGACACGTGCAACACCAGACTTGCTAACGTCATGTAGTCATGAGGTACGGCATGAGCTATGTACGTCTATGATGAGTGGACTACAGCACGATATGCAAGGAGCTAACTCGAGTCACAGCTTGGTATGGGCGGAAAGCCCGCCCAGTCACCGGCACCGGGCGAGCCGGCTTCACCTGGATCGACCATCACTCCTGCCAACACGACCCCGGGCAAGATGATGGCTCACCCCATCTGGCCGATCGGCACACCTATCTCTATGGTCCTCTACCTGTCTACTTCGGAAACTTCGGATGACTTGAACTTGGCTCAACCGCTCTTGACTTGGGACGATCTCACGTTCGGTAACTGGAAAGACGAGAGGGATGTTGACCTCGTGTTGGACGTTCCTGAATCTGTGAGAAACCACAATGGATCCTGGTGGATGGACGTCAAGCTGGTCAAGGATGGCGGAAGTCCCGAAGGCAAGAAGCTGGAGGACGTAGCGACTTACAGGAAACGTGAGTGCACGATCCCATGCTTGACTCAATTCAGCTGACAAACGCAGAACTGGTCCGATACTTGCCTCTCAAGCGGGCGAGGAAGGAGAAGAAATTGATCGGCGGAGACGAGGAAGATGAGGATGACATCGAAGACCTAGTCGACGTTCCGAAACATCAGATCATTGGTCACTGGTCCCGCAATCTCACCCTTACCGTCATCTCCGACGCCAGCGCCCCGGTCGACGTCAAGACCATCAACCCAGCCATGAAACCACACTACCTGATCGTACCCGGTCCTACCGAGTCTTCGCTCGTCTACTACCCCCCAGTCTTCCCCAACGACTTCTGGCTTCTCCGAGAAAACTTGTGGGCCATCAACGAAACGTCAACTCAGCTGCCGCTGCGGGTCAACTACCAAGCTCTTTCTTCAATGAAGTTCGGTATCTTCTCGACCATGACTGCTTCGATGGAACAACAAGCAGCTCAATCAGGCAGCGGTGCCGAGATCGACGAGGTCAAGCGAATGTTGACAGAGACCAGCCCCTGGTTGCTCATCACCACTGGTATCGTCACTGTCCTCCACATGCTTTTCGAGTTCTTGGCCTTCTCCAGCGATGTCAGCCACTGGAGGAAGAAGGACAAGGACTTGGTTGGAGTCTCGCTCAACACGATCGTGACCAACTGTATCGTTCAGCTCGTCATCTTGCTCTACCTTCACGACAGCTCGGAGGAGACCAGCTTCATGATCTTGTTCGGACAAGGAATGTGAGTGAACTAAATTCGCGATGGGCTTCCGGAGTTCGTTGTCTGACAGAGCAGTGGTCTCGTGATTGAGGCTTGGAAAATCACCAAAGGTCCGTTCGTTTCGGCCACTTTTCGTCCTTGGGAGACTGACCTTCAGTGGTCGACATCCGCGTCCGAGAGAACCCGAATTCGCTGATTGGCTACTCTGTTCAATTCGAAAGTAGGTCCATGTCTTTGAGTGCCGCTACGTGACGGTCAGCTTGGCTGACAATCTCAAGACAAGCGAGAGCTTACCGAAGACGAGAAGCGGACGCAGGAGTACGACCAACTGGCCTTCCGACTCGTCTCATACGGTGCCATCCCGCTCCTGCTCGGATACACCGGCTACTCGCGTACGTCTTGTTCATAACCCGCGACCGGATCCATCGCTGACGAAGTAGTGGTGTACGAGACGCACCGCGGATGGTACTCTTTCATCGTCACCACTCTGGCTCAGGCCATCTACATGTTTGGTTTCGTCCAGCTTGTCCCGCAGTTGATCATCAACTACAAGCTGAAGAGTGTGGCTCACATGCCCATGAAGGCGATGATGTACAAGACTCGTAAGTACATGTCGGCCTTCACTGTGGGCTTCGACCGCTGATCATGCGTAGTTTCAACTGTGGTCGATGACTTTTTGTGAGTGTTCTCCAAAAGTATCTGCAATGTGCCGGATCACTTGCTGACCCGCGTAGTGGTAAATCACTTCCGGCTGTCAGGTTCAGAACGGATGTGCACTAACCTTTAGCCTTCTGTATTCGGATGCCTTGGCTGCACCGACTGGCGTGCTTCCGAGACGACGTCGTCTTCCTCATCTTGCTGTATCAGGTATGCCATCATTGGGAAGTTCTGTCCCGGGGTGCCTGCTGACATGACAGCGATGGATCTACCGAGTCGACTATAGCCGAGTCAACGAGTACGGTCAAGTCGTCGAGGGCATGGCAGAGCCAGTTGGCGACAGGGACAAGGTCGAGAAGGAGACAAAGAAGACCAAGTAGAGTCTTTGGCTCCTCTAAAACTAGGCGGATACAGGCTGTACTCTACACCGGAGCAAGAACAGCTGAAGGGAGGATGTAAGAGTGAATGTGGGATTGGTCTTGTTCGAGCTGTGGAACGAGTCACTTGTCGCTTTGCTGCTTTGGAGACCACTGTTGAGTATGCAAAATTGTTGGCATTCATCATATGAGCTCGCTGACTAGAGCCGAACGCTGCCTTGACTATTTTAGCTATATGGTAAACCTTCCTGACGGTTTGATGCTCCAGCATCGTATTGCGCGTCCATTGACGATGAAGGTGGTCGCCTCGATGGTTGCAACGCGAAAGCAGTCGGGAGAGGAGGCGCATGTGAGCGCGAGGGCGGTCGAGGTTGGTGGCCCATACCGGCACCAGGCCCGAACGCCTGTCCGAGAGGAGGCGGTCTCGAGTGGTATCCCCCCGGTTTTGGCGGTAAATTCATTCCTCCTCCCGCTCCACCACCTCCGCCGGCGTAAGGATTACCACTCGACACGCCGGGACCGTTCATCCCTGGCGGACGATATCCCGGAGCCGGACCGTGACCGTGACCGTTCTGATATACGGCCACGGGTGGTGCGTTGAATGGCTGTTGCGGTGGTCGTTGATTGTACGGGTTCATATGTGATGGACCGGTGTTCGGCGGGGCGTATGGGTTTTGGCCGTGTGCGTGTGGCGGAATACCGTTCATGCCCATATGCATTTGAGTATGTCGAGGAGGACCGTTGTTCCAAGCTGGTGGAGGACGCTGAGGTGGTCGTTGTGGTTTTGGTCGGTTGATCATTGGCGGTGAAGCGTTCTTTATACGTTGTGTCATCTCGTGAGACGATTCGACCTTGATTAGATCCCTGCACGATCAGTCTCAAGGCCACTTCGGGTCGTGCAATTGAAGTTAGGCTCACTTTGCCTTGACTGCCGGTTTTGGGGAACACCAGAACCAACTGTGATTGAGGGCGTCGCAAGCCGACAGTCGTCGTACGGGGTCTAGTCGCAGAAGCTGCAACATGAGGTCCGCTCCGGCACGGTCCATGCTAAAGCCATCAGTACCTGACTCCTTGTGCACAGGACGGAGGCAACATACCCCCACGCTCGCGCTAAACTCAAGATCGTTCTATCCTCCGGCACCTTGTCCCACGCATATCCTATACTTTCGGGGAATCCAGGCAGCTTATCCCATCCAGGAAACGATGTATCACTCGGTCGATCGACTCGGCCAAAGATCTTGAATAGCTGATCACGATCGGTCTCGCCTTGTAAGATCGGAGAACGGTTGTACAGCTCGCCTAGAACGCATCTGCCCGAGTCAGCTGACAGGCTGTCTGCTTCGGCCACGGTACCCATAGCTCACCCAAGAGACCACATATCGACTGCTGGGCCATAATGACGATCTCCAAGCAAAAGTTCCGGCGCTCGATACCACCTCGTGACGACCATGTTTGTGTACTCGTTCGCCATATGTTTCGGCATAAGCTTGTTGTAGGTCCATGTTCGAGCCAGACCAAAATCGGCAATCTTGATCCCTCCTTCCCGATCAACAAGAATGTTGGCGGTCTTGATGTCACGGTGGATGGCGTTGTTCTGCCGGGTAAGCCTCTGCTATGCGAATCTCAAGGAGAACTTAGACCGGCTTACAACGTGGATGTAGTCCATTCCTTCGAAGATCTGACGCATGAAGAGCTTGGCGATCGAGTGCGACATCTTGAAGTCCGAGTTGGTGAGTAGGCCGCACAAATCGTGATCCATGTACGGAAAGACCATAAAGACGTCACCGCGATGCGTCCGATCCAGGGGATTCTCTGGCAACATGTCAGTATGCCGCGTGTCTGGTGGATGAAAGTGCGACTCACTTCGTTGAACGACCATATCTATAATCTCCACGATGTTGGGGTGCTTGAGCATTTTCAGGATCTTGATCTCTCGCACTGTAGTGACTGAGACCTGCGTGCGCCATTAGCACGTACACCATCCCGACCGAGACTGTTCACACTGACCCCATCCCGCGGATTATGCGTGATGAGCTTCTTGAGCGCAATGGCCCTCTTCGTTGCGAGCTCAACACCTTTTGTGACGACACTGAGAGGTCAGCGCGGCTCGAAACCCCATACACATGCAACCAACTCACCCGAATGTTCCTTCACCCAGCTTGTCACCCAAATCATACGCCGCCAATGTGGTCGTGCCAAAGAAGGTTTTCTGCAGATTATCCATCTCCTCAGCAGCCGTCGGCAATCGAAAGGTCTTGATGGGAGTATCGGAATGAGGTGTTGCGTCCCCTCTAGCTGAGGGCGTGCTGGGTCGGGTAGTCGGATTGAGCAAATTACGATTAGGGGCATGGGGAGCGCTTGTCTTGCCATCGACGCGATCACCATGCTCGTCGTATTTGGCTTGTGACTTTGTGATGTCCAGAGCTCGATTATGTGGTGGTCGAGGTGGTTGTGACGAAGATCGCCCCGTGGGAATTGATTTAGGTGTTTCGCGCGAAGGCTCTGGCGGAGGTGTAGGAGGCCTCTCAGGGGGTGGAGGTGGTGTGGGAAGAGAGGGAGGAGTAGCCGGACGGTCGTCGACGGGCGGAGGTGGTGGAGGAGGCAGTATCGCAGACGTGTGAGTGTCAGAACGTGAGACGCCATTCATTGGCTCATCCACCGGTGCCGGTATTGACACTTCCGAAGAACGTTTTGTCGGCCTATTCTTGATTTTAATCGGTTGATAGCTACTCGAGCCAGTCTCTGAAGCTTGTTGACTAGACGGAGCAGTGGCTGTGCCAGTCCGTGGTGGCTCCTGTGACCCTCCCAGCACCGATTGATCCTGCCGAACCTCATCTTCCGCAATCTCACCCTCCTCCGGATCTGCTGTTCGCCTACGTGGTGACCGGCTCCGTGTACGACTCCTCGATCTGCGTCGAGGATTCCGGTTCCTGTTCGGCGAGGAACGGGGATTATACAGACGTTCACGTTCATGATCGTATCCCTCCCACTCTCCCGGTTCATAGTGGCTTGACTGACGACGTCGAGGACTCCTGTGCCCCTCATCCCATCGATCTGAACTGCGCCCGTGGCCGGAGTGAGAGTAATTATCGTATCGGTCTGGTCTCGAGTCGTACCGATGAGGATCGTCGTATCGACGCTCATCCGACCGAGGCGGCCCGCGACTACTGTTGCCATAGCCATTATCTCTCAAGCCCGCCTCACTTCCCGGTATATAGCGATCTTGGCGCCCCGAATCCCACGCCGAGAAATCTTGTGGCTCTCGAAACCGTGGGCCTCGCACATCCATCTCCTCGTATCGCCGCTTAGGCGCGTACCGAGAGTCAGAGTCCGGACTCCGACCTCGAGCCTGACGTGGCGGATCCAGCGCGTGTGCACGCCCATTCGATCCGCTCGGAGGGTCATTCGGCCTATAACGATCCGGCTCTCTAGCTGGGGAGGCAGGAGATCTCGGCCTTTTGACGATAGGTTTTGGCGGTAAGGGGGAGGTAGAAGGCCCAGCTCCGGCTGCCTCGAGAGGATTCACCCATGTTTTCGACGCGTTAACTCTGCCTGCCAGCGGTAGAGCAGGCTTCTCATCCCGACCCGACATGTCGAATCGTGATCGCCGTCCGCAATCGCAGGGTGTCGAGGTAGATCAAGGGCGAGGACCGGAGAGGTTGCACATCAAATGGTCGAGACAAGTCCAGTCGGCGGAATTCAGTTTTGGTGACTGACGGCGATACCAGATCGAATTTGCCGCCCTGAGCTCCGGGAATCGGATCCGGCAGCTAGAGCTCCGCTTTTGAAGTAGACAAGTCTGAAGTATGCTCCAGGCGGAGCATCAAGCAACAACAACGAGGTCAGTTGGGGTCGCAACAAAGCCTAGGTCAAAGCAAGCAAACGGTGAGACGGGTTTGATCCCGCTCAAAGCCACGTGGAGAACGCGTCCCCTCCCGCGTGCTCTTTGTACATGCATGCAAGGCAGCGACGACGATGACCAGAGCTGTTGGGGCGCATCGTGAGACCTTATGCGCGACTTCGCCCCAGGCAGGGGTCAGTGATGAAATGCAAATGCAAAGATCCGTCGAAGGCCAGGCATATTGTCTTTGTTCTACTTAGCCCTCCATCCTAAACACTTCTTCGCAGTTTGTCCACCACCCAGGTCCGCTCTCGCTACCGGTAGCTCCGGGCACATAGCTCTCTTGCATGCCATCGGTCATCTGAAAAGTAAGCGGGAATCCTGTCAAAACACCTTTGGATCACAGCAAGTCGAGTCGAGGGTGGTACTTGATATACTGCGACCCGCTACGTGAGGATAGGGGAGACATGCACTCACCTTCCACCAACGTCTGGTTGCCTCACTCTTTCCGATCTCAGCCATATCCTTTTCATAGTCGTTACCAATGTATCGCATATGGGCAATTAAGAGATTGACAGGCTCGAGGTAATGAATCGAGTAATCTACCTCGGCTCAGCTGGCGCACTGTAAGTGTTAATAGGAGGCGAGGACTGACCAACTACATGGTATTTGCGGAGAGCTTCAAGCACCTCGGGCCACACAGCTGCGTGACACTAGGGATCAGCCGGGTAGAGATGGGAGAAGCATGGCTGCGCGGCTCACCTTCTTGTACTCGTCCAGTGCCTCTGGCTTGACTTTGATGACCTGGCAGATCCGCTTACCCTCGTTGGTCCTGGGCAGTTCGGGCATCGGGACGGCAGAGGAGAACGACATAATGTAGGACGAGACGCTGTATCGTTGACAGCACTAGTGGATATCGAGTTGCACAGTTGCATCAGCTTCTTTCGACTTTCGGAATTCGGCGTAATGCTCAACCGGGCCGGTCCGGCTGCGAGAGTAATGGTAAAATACATCGAGGTATCAGAAAGTCGATTATCGCATGTATAACATGAAGCACAAGTCGTGACACCCTGTTCAACCCTGATTGCTCTTGCCCCGATTGATAGACAACCGCTTCTTCTTGTCCTCGTCAACGCCCTGCGCCTCGGGACTAGCCAATCCACTTCTACTCCCTGGTCGACCAGTAGAATTGGACCTCACCAATACACCTCCCTGATCCGAAATACGCCTGACAAATCCCTTTATCGAGCTCAGCCTCTTGCGAGTCTTACCTCCCTTCTGATCTTCAGGAGTCGTGCCCTGACCGTGACCTTGACTCGAGTTCGAGGTCGATTGAGCCAGGTTCGGGTACGATGTGGACCTTGATGGTGTGGATGTGCCGGAAGGCGACGAGTGCACGGATCGTTCAGATGTGGACGATGGCAGGCGGGGCATGACTGGGAAAGAGGTGGGTCGGGATTTTGTAGGCGTTGCAGAAGGTCTAGTGGGCGTTACAAGCTGTTCGACGGGTTCGTCGGCCTCGACGGAGGGTTTGGGGCTCTCGAGGGGGGTGGCTGGCGCCGACGGTTCTTGGCGTTCTTGGCTGCGACCTTTGCTCTTGTCCAGCAATGTGCTCGTCTCGTCTCCCTTCTGACTAGGCTCTTTGGGTGAAGTCGGTGACTCGCGGACGGTTTTAGGCGAGGTAGGCTCATTCTCCTCGGGTATCGTTGCTTCACGAGCGTGATGTTTGACGGCTTCCGCATACGAGGCGGGGGCCTGGTCCCCGTCCGCGACGTCGTACCCCTTCTCTTGTGCTGGTGGTTTGGCCTCAAAAGTACTGGGTCGGTCGGCCGGAGATGGTGGTTCTGGCTTATCCTTTTGCTCTTCCTCCTGCTGCTCCTGCTGCTCGTCGAACTGGACCGGTCGTTCGGCCGTCGAGGGGGCGACCTCGTCCTCTGAGCGTTTCTCGGGTACCTCTCCTTTGGCCAAAGTCGGCTCTTCTGCCTGAGCCACCATCTCAGCTTCAGTGAAGATTTGTTTCTTCCACCTACGAACCACATCAGCATCACGTGTATCCAGCACGAGGGACACAGTCAACTGACATCGCTGCGAAGGCGTTGTTCAGTTCCAGCAGGTCCTTGTATGTCCCGTGTTCGATGACTTGACCGTCTTTCATAACCACAATCTGGTCCGAATTGATGATTGTCGAAAGTCGGTGAGCGATGGACAACGAGCTCCTGCCTTTGGCCTGAACGTCAGTCCGCGCCACCAGTTGAGGCGACTCACCAAGTCAGCCAGGGCTCGCTGGATCTCTCGTTCCGTCTCAGTGTCCAGCGCACTCGTCGCCTCGTCTAGTACCTGGTACAGTCAGCGTCCGTGAAGTTCAGAACAGATGGCAGGCCTCACGAGGATGGCGGGTGATTTGAGGAACATTCTGGCCAGTGAAACGCGCTGTTTCTCTCCACCGGAAAGTCGAACACCACGTTCGCCAACTACCGTCGAGTACTGTTCCGGGAAAGACAAGATCCGATCATGTAGCTTCGCCGCTTGAGCCGCTTCAATGATCTCTTCATCGGTCGCGTCCTCCTTGCCGTATCCGACATTCGCGCCGATCGTGTCGTTCCAAAGTACACTATCCTGCGGGACGATTCCTATAGCACTTCTCAAGCTCAACTGGGTGACCTGCGAGATATCTTGCCCGTCGATATAGATCGTACCGGAGTTGATATCGTAGAATCGATAGAGTAGGCGGAGAATAGTCGATTTGCCCGAACCCGATTCGCCAACAAGGGCCATACTCTGCCCTTTACCGATTTTGAAGCTGACTCCCTTGAGCGCTTCGACTTTGCCGTCGTACGAGAATCGGACATTGTCGAATTCGATGATACCGTCCGTGACGACAAGATCTTTCGCGCCGGGTTTATCGTTGACTTCGGTCGCTTGAGCGAGGAGGTTGAACATCTTTTCAGCGTCGGTCGTGTTGGTATTAAGCGATCGATATAGGGAACCGAGGTTGTCGAGTGGTCGTGAGAGCTGTTGGAAGTACTGCAGGAAGACTACGAACTCGGCTGCGTCGGCTTGACCCCGGATGACTCGGAAGGCAATGATGAGAGATCCGACCATGAGACCGAGGGTGAGGAGGAAAGTCTGAATCAAATTGAGGAGCGAGTAGGTGATGGTCCATTTCGCTTCGGTTTCTTGGTACGACAAGACGGCTTCTCGGAATCGGTGTTGTTCTCGATGTTCGGCCGTAAAGTACTTGACACTCTCCCAATTGGTTAGAACGTCATTCACGATACCCCTCTGCTTGACGTCTCGATCCATGAGCTCACGTCGGAATCGGACTCGTGACTTCGTCATTGTGAAAGAAACGGTAATGTATGTAACCATAGTCACGAGCGTGACGAGCGAGATGGTCGGGCCGTAGAGCCAGTAGAGCACTCCGAACGCGACGAAGATATCGATGACGGTCGGAATGGCGGTGAAGAGAAGGGTCTGAAACAAGTTGTTGATTGCCGATCCTCGATCGATGATCCGCATAACCTCGCCGGTATTCCGTTTCGTGTGATAAGCGAGCGAAAGGTTGAGCAGGTGATTAAAGCAAAGCATCATCATCTCCCGGTCCGTGTACTGATACACCGGCACCCAGAGTAATTGTCGAACAAAGTCGAGGATCCCGCCAGTCATGACGCTTCGAATGACGAAATAAGTGATGAATGGCGGCCAGACGGACGGACCGAAGATGTCGCCTCGGCTTTTCGAGAGAGCCCTGACGACCTGACCGAGAGTAATGGGTACGAGCGGAATAAGGAATCTGCCTGCAAGTACGATACCGATGCACAAGATGCAGTAAGCCTGAAGCTTAGGGCTGGTCGAGGGCCAGAGGTGAGGGGAGAGTTTCTTGAGTTTGGGGTAAAATTCTTTCCAACCGATAGGCTTATCTTCCTCCTTCTTCTCACCCAATTTCTTGGGTATGACGAGCTTCGACGCCGGTTTGGCAGGTCCACCAGGTGTAGGTGTCTGTGTACCAGTCCCGGGATGTTGGGAAGTACCGCGACTAGAAGGTTTAGGGGTTCCGTGCTCGTCAAATGTACCGTATGCCGTTCGACCGCGGCTCGAGCCGGGTTCCGTCTCTTCTCCATCGAGCAGGCCGGACGATTCGGTCGCGTCTTCGTAGGTAATTCTCGGCCTGGAGACGGCCACAAGCAGCGTGAGGAGTAGAAGTATCCTCAAACCAGATGGAGGGATAGAGAGGATTCGGAATACCTTTCGAGATCCAGCTGTTTCGTCAGCGCTGCTTTGTAAGGGAGAGACGACGACTCACCCGAGTGGATCTCCCTCAAAACAAGCAATGGGAAGTTGGTGACTTCAGACACGAAGCCCAAGGCACCCATAACCGCCACCGCTCTATCACCCCACTTGGTCCTCCATTCCGCCAAGATCGCCGCCAAAGACCAGACCAAGAAGCCTCCAAAGGTGTACACTAACCAGCTGAGCAGAGTCGTATCTTCGTACCATTCGATAGCTCGGTGAGGACCGGACAAGAGGTCGACCACGAAGACGGCAGCATCGAGGACCGAAGTAAAGGCGAGCGCGCAGAGGAGGGTAAGGATGAGACCGCGTCGAGGAGTGATGACTTGGACTTTGATCGGACGAATCCCAGGTAGTTCGTCTGGAGCTTCACGGGGCGGTCGAGCAAGTGAGATGAGGGGTAGGAGCAAGATCGGGTTGGTGATTAGGTGTAAGGCCGTCAAGGAGGATACCATATTTGCCGGTTGATTGCTGCGCGAAGCAGAGATGAAAAGGTACAGTCTAGATGGCGATAGGCGACATGGAGTGTTTATACTCGAGTGGGGCGATGCGCAGCTGTGGATCCGCGCCGTTCGCGCCGTTGAGCCTGCTTGTGAGTCGTTCTGACAAAGGAGTGTAGTGGTAAAGTGCTGGCTAGAACGACGCGTAAGGATCTGCGCACGGTTCAATCGTGACGTCGACGAAATGCGGCGCCCCAGCGCGCTTCGCCGTTAAGTACCTACCGTAACCTGTTTCTCAGTTCGTGTCGTGCTCTCACATCGCATGTCACAGCGCTTCAAAGCGGCACTCGGGTTTCGGTGAGAACCATGCTCAAGCTTGGGGCATTCATACAATTCATAAACAAAGGGAACGAAAAACGAATTACGCTGACAGAGAGCGAGCAAATTTGGAGAGGCTGCACATGCCATGAGGGAGCGCCACGATGTCGTGATACGGGAGTCCGCCTCGTTGCTAAAACTATTGGCCGTTGTTGGGTCGTAGACCGAAGTACAATCCGAGCACCAAAGCCTGCAGACGTTAGCACGTCGATCACGACGATTGAAGGGGACACGAACCAGAATGGCGATGATGGCGACTGCAATTGATGAGCAGGCATTCTTGCAGGAGGGTCAATACTGCACTTACGACAGATCCAGAAACAGATCCACTTCTTTCTCCTGGCCTTTCGGGCCGAAGCAACAGCCTTCTCGGTCTGCTGAAGACTGACGCGCGGTCAGTGCTGTCCTGCGCCTGACTGCATGCAAGAAGTAATCGACTTACCCAGCCTTGACGTCCGCGTCGACACCTTGAGCCTGCCCCTCGACATTGACAATCGTCTCGTCCTGCTGTTCGACCAACATGGCCATTTCGGAGAACATCTGTGCGAGCTCGGTCAAGGTCTTTTCGATCTTCTGGATCTCGGCGTGTCGTTCTTGCACTTCTCGGTACGCGCCTCGGGCAGCACCGTATCGGTTCGAGTTGAGCAGCTAAAGCACCGTTAGACCGATCCCTGCATCGCTTGACGGAGCGCGCTTGACATACCGCTTGTGAGAAGACCTGAGGGTTGTCACTCTCGGTAACCTGCCTGATCTCATCCTCTGTCGCCTGAGGATTGACGATCCTGTACTGCCTTTCTACCCTGTCCTTGACCTTCTTCCTGAACTCTTTCTCGATGACCTGGTGTTCGTTCAAGAGACCGGTGAATACATTCTTGACCGTCTCGACCTGGGTCTTCATCGCTCGGTCACCTTTGGCCATCTTGAACAACTGCTTGATCTGGTTCTTGCACTGTTCTCGAGTCGCTTTAGCTTGGTCGTTGAGCTGATCAACTCGAGCCGCGGCTTGTGAATCCGTCGCCGACTATATCGAATCAGCTTTGGCAGTCCCGTGCTGCAGGCAATAAAAGCTTACCAATGACTGCTGATGAGCCGATCGGACGGCCTGGATCTGGTCTTGGAGCATCGACAAGTTTGCGTTGGTTGACGAAAGCTCGGACCAGAAATCACCTCCTCCCGCGCCGGCCTGCCCGTTGCCTCCCATACCATACTGTTCCTGCTGACCGTACTGGTGCTGCTGAGCATAAGGGTTGCCTGCCTGAGCACCATACTGGTTTCCACCTCCGTACTGCTGCTCTCCACCTCCGTACTGGTTGTACTGACCGCCCGGTGCCGCTGCAACGTTCTGCTGAGCGTAGGGGTTCGTGCCGCGGGACGGAGGGATCACGCCATTGGAAGGAGGAGGATAGGTGGTTTGCTGAGGGGCCGATTGGTCACTAACAACATCAGCAAGTGGGCCTCGTTGACCGAGTCTGCGAGCTTACCCATAGTTGCGGTTCTGAAGTTCGAGTCAGCGATGCTGTCAGAGCAGAGAGATGACTGAAGACTCACGACGTCCGCCAACCTATTTCGCGCCATCTTGTCTAATCCTTACTTGGGGTTTATCGGACTGTATGCAGGTCCAGCGAGCAGAGCCTCCTTATTCGCGATATGTATAAGGCGTATTGAGAAGATGAAGTTGTTCGATGCAAACGATTCAAGTGTAGCGCGCACTGGATGTCTTGTGTCTCAGGTTGAAGGCCGAGCGTTTAAAAGGGTCGACTGATTACGGTTGGTTCAGTCTCGTCTCTCGTCTCTGAAAGATCGACGTCCGAGCGACAATGTCGAAAGGATGTATTTGGGGGGTTGAGTTTGAAAGGAGGAGGAAGGAGAAGGAGGAGGCAAAGTACAAGGATGAAAGATGAATATGGCGGAGAGGAAGATGCGGATTCCAGGATGCCGTAGCGATGCGTAGCAGTGAATGGGTGGATGAAGCAATATCGGGCTCGGGCCAGCCACGCTTCTCTCTATCGCTGTGCTTGCTTCGAAACCCCCGTGTGCGACGCTTATTCCCGCACACTTGAACCCTGAATAACCAGCCTAATGTGGCAGACGCGTCACTAGACGCAGCACCAATTCCAGTGAAAGCGTGTTTGACATTGAGTTGAGTCTTGGTTACTCTCAATTACCGTGCATAACAACTGCATGAATGTCATGCATGGGCGGGAGGAAGCCAGAATGAGGCGCTTCTGGACCGTCTCTCCGTGAATGAGGTACAGTGCAAGTCACCTGACGTGGCGTGTTGCCGGTTCTGTTGCCAGACAGCCAGTCAGCAGTGATCGGGTATATATAGGCCAAATTCCGCAAATCCGGTTAGCGCGTTGCTTAACAGCAATATGACTCTAATCACGATCTCGCCTTTTACTAGATCGAGCAGTGTTGTTGGGCAAAATGCGCGCGTTCAATTTCTTCCCAATCCTTAACATGGATAAACGCACTATTGTTTTTGGTTAGTTAGGTCTGTGTCCCGGACCGGTTCAAGCATGATTTACAGCATGTTGGTCCGCCTGATCATGCATACATTGCTTGACAGAGTCGATCTTCTGATTGAGGTTTGTTTAGATTGGCCTACGAAATGCATAGCCAGCAGGACTATCGGTGGACCTGGTACCGAGTAATCCGGTGCCACACCACGCGCTCGCTGCGCTTCTTCACTCCGTCTTCGACGTCAGTGATTGAAGTCTCCATATGTCTAGCAAGTACACTTCAGTATATCACTACGATCCACACTGCATTACGACCTGTCCACGATCGAATTCATACACCCTGTACTAGATGAGACGGACAACATAGCAAGAGGCCTTACGACACCCACAACACACCGTTGGCTGACCACACGCGCATAAGTCGGCGGATATGACGGCACCACCTCCCAAGACTGGTCTGTCTCGGTCTCCGGGCCAGATGTTACTTTCTACATCTCCAGGTGATCTGGGTCCAGGAGGTTCACCTTCTGGACAAAGCACTAGCTGTAAGTTTTAGGTCCTTAGCGTCCGTACAGCTAGTGAAGCTCAAGGTTTCAGCTATGTTGTCCTCGTCCAACGCTTCGACGCCTAGTCATCTGCCTCATCGTATGAAGCGGCGTTCAACGGATACAACAAGCTTGGACGAATACTACTTCTCATCCTTGGCTGGTGTGGGGGCTTCCTCTTCGACATCGTCCTTAGCCATGAGTCCGGAGGGCAGTAACGGGAATGGGTTATCATTCGGTACGAGCCCCACGCCATCCGTCGTCGACTTGTCGAGGGGGTCGTCAGCACAGGGTCAGAATCAGAATCAGATCAAGGGGCAAGGGGGAGTAGGGGGGCAGAGGAGCCGGTCTCATGCTAGTTTGAGGGATCTGATCACTCAAGAAGAAGAGAGCATGTCGGCTTCACCTACCGACTACATGTCGTCTTTCGCTCGTCCACCTTTCTCCCATCAAGCTTCGTCCGACTCTCAAGGCCCCGTCGATCCTGGACCGTCTAATCGGCGTATACACGTCTTGTCGTACCCCTCGGATCAATCTGTACCACGCGTCAATCCCCATTGTCAAGATTCCGGCGCAACGGATGACGACCGTTCACCGGGTGGGTATTCGCAGTCGAGCGCTAGTCATTACTCTTCGTCGGAGCTGTCGAGCGATAATGAGAGTTTCGGCTTCGACGTCGACGGAGGAGCATTGAGAGGATTACTGGGACCTGAAGCGGAGAGGGAGTGGGGTAGAAGTGGATCAAGGATCGAAGTGAGGGAAAGTGTCGATTCGTCCATCACCGTCGTGGACAATAATCACATCACACCCATGCCGAACGAGCAGAAGGAACGCTTCGATATCCATCCTCCCCATATCGCTTACCCCACACCCCGTCAAAACCAAAGTCCACGGGACCGCTCTCAACAGCCCACAAGTCCGAAGAATGACCGAACGCCAACTATGGGAGGACCAGTCCTGAGTTCGGGAAGACTGGCTTTTGTCGCTCCGCCCGACGCGTCCAAACGGTCACTCAATGCCTTGCATTCCGAAGTCAAGGCTTCCGATTCTGGCGAACGGATGAACGTCGTAGTCAATGAGGACGGTGGGCCTAGATCGGCACCGCCCACGCAGAGTGACTTCGGCGAGATCAAGGAGGACAACGAAGATGGGGAGGATACGATCAAGGGGAAGAACAGGATGACTCTACCTGCCTCGGCTTCCACCGCTCTGTTTTCCGACCATATCGGTACACCGGACAAGGAAGCACCTCGTCGCGACTCTTTGACCGTCAGGGACGCAAACGCAAGCCCAAACAAGAGCCCGCAACCACCGCCAAGAAGCACACTTCGTCCTCAGTGAGTCTCCTCCCCGCACCTCAGCCTCTGACACCGCAGCTGATCATGGTTCTCAGCCCGAGTCTCCCATCATCGTCCCCCTCCCTCTCCCGAACCAGCTCGGAGCATCCCATCGGCTCGCCCCTTGCGCCTACTCCCCCGGCGGGCGAGACCGTCTCGCCCAAATCTCGCAACAAATCGCTACCTACTATCGTCAATACCGACTCGTCCCCTCAGACACGCGAGCCCACCACTTCTCGACCTGGCCAGTCCGGGCCAGCACGACCGGACCGCTCACCAACGCGGAGTGTCGACTCGCTCCATTCTTCAGCGACTATCAACGATCTCACCGAAATGCTGGGAGGGGCAATTGACGCTATCGGTCTCATCGACTCGCGCGATACGCCCCCTCCTTCGGTCACTGAACCTCCGAAAAAGGATAGAGGACTGCCAGTCCCTACTCTGTCAGCTCCGGCCGAATTGGTCGATCCGTCCGATCAGTCCATGGCCCTGCCCGCTCGAGGGGCGTCGCTACCTGGCAACTCGTTGGCGTACCAGCACCCCTCGCGCAGTCAGACACAACCTGTTCAGCGGCAGTCGTCTGGTCATTCGGTCCATTCGGCATATGGAGGCAATACGACTCCCGGTATACCCACTGCTCGGCCTTGGCCCGCGGCGATGGTATATGGCAATATCAAGGGACTCAGAGGTCCGGGCGATCGAGCAAAAGCCTATGCGAAGGCTATCAACGAGATTGCCAAAGCCGAGTCTGGCTTGAAACAATGGTGCATCGCCTCGGGTGAGTAGCTAAATATCACCAGCCTTGAAGATGTGCGCTCATTTCGTCTAGTCCAGTACGCGAACCGTCCCGCCGCCTCTCGACCGGTCAAAGCCTCCGCTATCAACGGACTCGGAGTCCGCGGACCTGGCAACAGCACTTTGGTACCCGAACCCGCACACCCACGGAGCGTGTCATCCAGTTCCGAATTCCCTATGCGAGCCGACGCATACACCGCCCGCGAGATTTCTGCCCGGATGATCGACCCACACGACCAACCGACCGCCTTACCGCAAAACCTTCCTTATCCTCAGCAGCAACAACACGCCAACCCAGCCGGCGGGATGCGAGCGTCGCCTTCGATGCAATCCATGGCTTCGGTCAGTTCGAAAAAGGGTTTCTTCTCCGCTGCCATTGGCCGGATGGGCGGCAATCGAAAAGAGAGTTTCTCACTCGGTCCACCTAGTGGACAGTATATCCCGCCTTCAGCCACTACAAAGAAGGACGTAAGGGGTCTACCAATCTCCAGCCCGAATCACGATGGTCACCCCGCTCCTCGAGTTCAAGGATCAATCTCTGCTCCTTTAGGTCCCCGAACGCAGAGAGGGTCGTACACTCCTCCTCCGAGTGGTCTACCCGATCGATCAAGTTTCGAAGTTCCATCCCGAGCGAGCTTGGACCAAGGTTTAGCGAGGATGGGTCCGCCTCTACCGGCTAGGGGATCGATCGATTCGACTACCCGACCGAATAAGATGTCTGCTCCTCCGGTTAGGAGCAGTCCGATGGCTTCTCAAGTAGCGACGTTTGGGTCACCAGGTGTGAAGGAGGAGGATGTGAGACAGATGGCGGATGTCTTGCCACATGTCGAGAGGGGGGTGTTGAGGGTGTATCTGCAGAAACACCAAGAACCCATGCGGGCGATAGGGTGAGGACCTCGAATCGATTCCCAAGGGTGAAACTGAAGCTGACACTCTAGTGCTTATCTCGAAGATGAAAAGCGCGGGACAATTGCCAGATAATGTCGGTTTCGAAAGTGTAGCTTACTTCTCATACAGTATGGTAATCTATGTATGTCTATGCCTATTTACCATCACGCTGCTTCTTGAACTCCTCGATCCACGTCTTCTCTTCGTCTCCTTTGGGCAAGACGACGAAACTCAACAGTCCATCCTTCAGCACTACCCCATCTTTACCCATCCCCTCGGCAGCCGGTCGAGAAGCCTTAGCCAGTACTTCCCTTAACGTCAATTCCTTTCCAACCTTGAGTAATCGCCTATGCCGCGTTTCGACATATACAACCAGATTCGAAGTGAAGTATCGTCGTTTCGTATCCCATTCGGCCCATGGTACGTTCAGGGCAGTAGGGGACGAAGGGAACATCTGAGCGAGTTGGTCGTCGAGGGATGTTTCTTGGTGGAAATGGGTTATAAAGTCCGATTGGGCGTGGGTAGGGTACATCAAGAATGTCGGGAACACAATTGGGGTGTCGAGAGTAGGTGCTGTCCATGAGGGGTCGGTTAGAGGTGGGTCGGGGAGGAGGGATGATGGGTCGAAAGATGCTGGATGGGGGTTATCGGGCGGTGAGGGCGTGTTAACGATCACCAGTCCTCTTGCCTACAAGCCCGTTTCAGCACGTCACTGTTTCTCCCCGAACTTGATCCTGCTCACTTCGATAGCGGCCTTGAGAGCTTGAGCACCAAGTCTCTCTCGCCTTATACGTTCCGCACGCTCGACAGTTCTCTTCCAGCCCCGCTTCAATTCGGCAGATAAATCCTCCCAGTCCTTCTTATCTTTGGGAGTGGCCATCGGCTTCCCCCGTTCAACTACGTCTCTCGCCTCTTTCCATCTCTCAAGCGCCACCAACGCCTTTCCAGCTCTGAAAAGCGCTTTTATAGGAACAGGTTTCCGATCCTTCGTACATAACGCAATGATCACTCCTGCGTCTTTCAACACCGCTCCGTAGTTCTTCAAAAACAAGTTCGAGGCCGCTCGATTATTGAGTAAGGAAATACGGAGTTCGAAGTCGTCTGGAGCTGCCTCGAGTCCGTCCGAGTAGGCTTTGACTGCTTCCTTATATGATTTCTGGATGTACAGCTCGTTCCCGTGATTTTTGAAGTTCCCGGCGATCTCTACGCAGTGTCAACTGCGTGAACACATTTCGATATAGAGAGAGGAGACGTACCGTCACCTTCACCTTCGAAGACTAAACTACGGAGACCTTGGAGAACTTCGTTATCCTCCATCCCCTCAGGTGTGGACCGCATGAATAACGGCGTCTCATCCAACATCTTTTCAAAGTCGGCATAGGTCACTTCTTTCTTACTACCTGTCGAAGGACCGGCTCTCGACGCTCCGAACGCATCGACGAGCGAGTCGATCTCCTGGTCGGCTGTCATTGCTGTTCGAGGTTCAAACCCTTCGAGGTGGCTGAGCAAAGGTACGGATGGTTTAAAAGGCGAGGCAGGAAAGCAAGTTGATCCGAAATCCAAAATCTCGAATTGGGCCCCGCACGATGACGAGAGACGAATTTCCGACGATGAAGCCATCCAGCTTCACCTGCATGTTACATACCACTCCACGCCATCACCATGATACCGAGACTCGCGAGGATGCCGCTCGCTGGCCCTAGTACCCTGCGTGGCGCCATATCAACCAGCGCTCGCTCCGCGATCGTTTCAAGAGCAGCACGACTGCCTGTTCAGCTACCTCAAACTCGATCGCTCGCTACCGCTCCTCCTCCTGCTGGGGATAAGAAGGGTTTCCGTATATCATACCTCTTCGGCGGACTAGTCGGATTGGGTCTACTAGTGACTACATATGGCTTGTAAGTATCTCCTAACTCCACCGACGTCTTGGGACTCATGCGGCAGGCTGGAGTACTACTACTCGCTCCAAACTTGGCCTGAGCCAATACGTACACCACTCAAAGCAGCTCTGAAAGCTCGGAATAGCGGTGACTACGATCGCAGTGAAGCATACTTCCGAAAGTGAGCACCTTCAAGGCATTTATATGCTTTGTTCTGGCTAACGGGAATTAGGGCAATCGAAGCAGCACTCTCGATTCCGTCGACATCACTCGAACCTGACCCTTTGCTCAAGTTGTCGGGACTGTACATCACCCTTTCAACCATGTTCGAGTCGACGTATCAACCTATCAAGGCTTTCTCCTCGTTACGCGAAGCCCTACCTCATTTCGGTGAAGAACCGCTAGCGAAAGATCCAAAATACCGGATCACCTCGCCGTGGGCTGGTAGTGCGCCATTGACGGAGGAAGAGCATAAAAGAGTGATTGGAATCTCCCAAAAGCTGGGCCAGATGGCACTTCAGCTCTCTTCGACTCGAGTTCCCCCGCCATTCCCTGTGCTGGAAAGTGGGAAAGGACCTAATGGATGGGATCAAGCGGCGGAAGAGTACCTCTCGTCAGCTTTGACCGCCATGTTGCGCCTGGGGATGAAGCCTACCAAACCTGGAGAGGTGGCTGTGGCTGGACGTGATGTCGACTTGCCGCAGGGTGAGGGAGAGATCGAGGATGGTGGAGGACGGGTGGATAAGCGGGGATTGGGAATGACGATGGAAGCTTTGTCAGAGGTGTACGCCAGGAGAGGCCAATACGACTTGGCTGGTAACCTGCTCTTACAGGCTGTCTCGACGCTCCTGCCTCCAGGCAGCAAGGAGACGCCGCCTATGCGCGATCGCTGTCAAGGTGAGCAAGCGATGTCACGGGCTCGCGAATAAGGCTGACACTGCGTAGCTGCTATGGTCAGTGGCCGCACTTCTGCGCAGATCTTTGTTACATCTGGTCGCTGACTCCTTTAGCTCATGACATCCATATCGAGCCACGCCCTCCAGCCAAGAACCGAACAAGCAGTCAAAGCGTCCAAGTCATGGTCGCTGAGATCACTGCAGATCGCCCAGCAAGCTCTGAAGGAGAACGGCGATCAGGTCACCGACGCCGCATCCGCCACATGCGCTCGAGCGCGCACGGTAGGATACCAAAATCTCGGGATGCTCGCAGAGGTGAGCGTCGTCGTCCTTTTACTCCAAAGTCTGAGGACACCGCTTATTTCCCGTCTAGATCCAAGGAGACGTCGCTGGCGCTCTAAAATTGTTCGGCCAAGCACTTGAATCGGCCAAAGATACCAGCTTCGCCGAAGCCAAACGCGAGGCCAACGAGGCTATCCGTCGTCTCAAGTCGGCTTGATAGACTTTTCTAAGTCCAGTACATCCTGACCGTAGTCACCGGCGATTGCTTTCGGGAAGCGCGCCACGACGGTTCGGGACGTGTGCTTCGGTGACACAGAAGATCTTGCATTACATAGGCATGCACGCATGATGTTCTTGTCCGAAGTAACGGGAAGGGCGTTCGGGATGATGTGATGTGCGATCGCGCCTCCACAAAGTCTGTTTGCTGAGATCCGTGCAGTTCGTTCTATCATCAGACGTGACTCGTACGTAACTTACCGTCTGGTACTGAAATGAGCCTGTCGCATCTACCTTGAACAGGTGCGTGCATGCAGGCCAGCGGTGCTATTGACGAGAGATGTGTCCAGACCTTATCACTAAACCCACTACTAACCGGTGAGACACGAGGCGTTCTACAATTATAAAATTACCATTTTCGTTCCCTCGTGTCTCTTGGTCCGTGCGCGCATTTTACCGCATTACCCCTCAGTCGATCAAGGAACACGAGGAACCCGGAACATTGATTGTCTTCTTGTTTTCACTTTGAGCATCATCACGAAACCCCTTCACTCTCGGCACGCCGATCTGTGTCAAGGTCGAGAGCGGCTATGTACGGTAGCGGGGCAGCAACAGGGGGCATGACGCGTCCCCTCGGGTCATGCCCCCCTGTTCATTCCTGCATAAACTTCTGTAAGCCGGGATCCGCGTGGCTTGGCCGATCTCGAGGGTTCCAAACTCGTCCGTCGGTCAAGCACTAGTTTACGAGTCTAAACGATGGGATACGAGGCGCAGGTACAACTACTATACTCACTACACCCAACGTCTTGTGAGAGAAGCCTCTTTGCGTACCTCGACCGCCTCCCATCGATTCGATCCATCCATCACATCACTACCACACTTTCTCTCTTTATTGTCAACAAGCCCCCAACGCCAGATCAAGCAATAGAACGAAGCTACAGGAGCCGCTGTCAGCCTTCCCAATCCAAAAGGCCTGGCCCAAACAGCCAACCGCTTGGCTCGTTAGCCCTATCCGATTCGACAAGGGCCGAACGGTCAGTTACGGACTAAGCCACACGTCAGACATCTGTGATCAACTCAACTTCGTTCTCCTCGTCCCGAAAGGCAGTCGCTCGTCAACCTTGGCAACCGGCGCAGTACCGGACCTCGACAACGACGGTCATCGGTCACCGCTCATTGTTGGATGAAGTAGAAAGTTGCTGTAATACTCCTAAAACCCACATCTGTTGTCACTATCTTTGTTTGTAATATCTCAGAACACACACTCGCCTGTCACCGCGCTTCCACTCACCGAACTCTTCCTCGTTCCTTGGACCGACGCCCGTATCCACCGCGCTCGACGCCGACCCGAGGACTCATGGCTACATCGCACTTCCCGGCATAGACCTTGGCGCTCCGTCACCACGCTCAGTCGATATGTCCCAGCTACCTCCAAATATGGTGGCCACCGCTACCAACCCTCGTCTCCTCTTCATCAACGGAATAGGCCAGACGATCATCTCGAGTCTCACCATCATCGGTTCCATCTATCTCCTTGTCGCGCTGTTTCGTCAAGGACAAGGGAAATTGCGGGTACGGTTGCTACTTGGGATGATTTTCGGCGACTTGCTATTGGGGTCAGTCACCCTGTCGTACACCATATATTGGGCTGGTGCTGATTCAAACAGCATCAGCGCGCTCGTCCCGAATGTTTGGGTCTTAGCAGGCGGCCGCTTCCAGGCGTATTCGCGAGGATGCGTAAGTCTCGAGTTGGGGAGTGGAGCTTAGGTCACCGGCTGATGAGCACAGGACGCTTTTGGCTTCATCTACACCAGTATCCTGTTCAGTCAACACATCTACACTCTCATGATCGCAATAGCCACCTTCCTCCTCCTAGTGGGTCTTTTCACCTGTATCGCTTCTCAGACTATTGGCCCCACACTGACCAACCGACCAGAGATACCCAATATCGTCCGTGACATACTGGGTCGAGCGACATTCCGCTCTCGCTTTCCCCTTCGCGTGGGGTCTTGCCTTCCTGCACGCTGGTGCATGGTGGGCACACGCCGGATGGGCACCAAGCGGGCCAGTCTGCTATTACGCCCGTAAGGTCGTACTCGACAATCTCGACTCGCGGGATCTGGTCCAGTTCATCCCCCGCGCGTTCGTCTTCGTTACTATTATCGTCCTATACTCGATGTTGTACAAGTTCCTACGGCGGCCCGACACCATCCAGCTGTCCTCTCAATTCGTCTCTGGCGAAACAAACAGGGCAGATACGGGCGACCGTACCAATCGCAAGGGACTCTTTGCGGCATTCAGGAGGAACAGGAGGCATGCTTCAGCGGATCAAGGTCAGAACGGTGACGGTCATTCGGCGTCGAAGATCGACCCAAATGCACCATGGGAACAGCTCGAGTTTGTCCAAATTGGTGGACGCAATCCTTTCTCCCCTTCGAGGTCTGGTTTGCACTTTTCACCAACGGCGTCGATCAATGCACACGACGCCCTGGCATCGGCAAATTTCGACTCGAGACCGGCCTCACCGCCTATTCTGAACTATTCGAGACCATCTGGTACTCCAGAACCTCTTCTACCGCCAGAGCATCGCCCTTCGCTCGCGTCCGTGTTTACCACCAACACAGAAATTCAAACACCCCGATACGAGCCCACTTCCCAACGGCCCTCTGAGTCCACCTTGGTCCACACCCCCGAATTACGCTATCATACCCATCCACATTCACATCCCCTCAGTCCCGTCTTATCGCAGCCAGAAGTCAAATCGGACGGCCGTATAGACCGCGATATCGAATCAGATCTAGGACCGGACGTCATGAGCAATCTCCCTACACCGACGAGCGAGGACGAGGTGGACGATAAGCCAACGGGTCAGACCATGAAGGAGTTCTTCGACAATGATCTCGGAGCAACACGGCCGGAAGGACATCACAGTCAAGCGGAACGAGGCGCTTCGAGCGGGAATGCTACTGCACCTCAAATGTCGGCAACAGCATATTTCAATCGTCAAGCCAGTCTGTTGATGCTTTACTTCCCCCTTGCCGTCAGTCACCCTTGTCCCAATATCTACTGATCTGTGATCGAAGCTGATCTTGAGCAGTACATGCTGGTCTTCTCGGTCTCGCTAATTCGGCTGGTGTATGACATGATTCACAAAGATGTCAATCCGGCCTTACAGATCGTTTCAGCATGGATGGTCCTCTCCGTCGGACTGATAGACGCTATAGTATATGTAAGTGCCCGTCGACCTCTCCTCAAGGATCACAGAGCTGATTCTCGATCTAGGGCCTTGCAGAGTTCATGGTCAAGCGCAAAGTTCGGCGTAAAATGGGCGATAGACTATAATCGCAAATGTAGCATTTTCCTTGATTCCAACCGTGTTGGTGTCCTAATACAAGTCTCATCACGGTGAGAGAAAGGGATGGTGATCCATTGTCGGAGCTCCTGCGTTTCCTCATGGTGATCAAAGGATGATCACCCCAGGTCGGCTGTCCAGGTTTCACACGAGCGCGAGCCTCGCCAAACTTCTGTCTTCTCACTATCATTACTGACCAACATTCCATCGTATGCTCAAACTTAGACACCGCACAACACTCGAGCGATCGACATCTCGACTTCAGTCGCTTGGATAACCGCCGACAAAGTGCCCATCGCCAGAGTACGCCGTCACTTCCCCTTGTGATAGGAAACATCCTCGCTGACGGGTCTCCAGCTGCACGAAAGAGTCGCTCGTCAACCCGGATTTCTCCTGACACGAAAACATCGATCAACCTCCTGACAACATAATTCTCCTCTACCCTCCGGCTCGATCTCTGCTGACAAATCGCCCGTCACACGACAAGAACCGGAAGACCATTGAACGACTAGCCCTCCCATCGAGGGCTCTTTGAGCCACGATTGCCTTAGCCTAGTCTCCGCCTGCAACATCAACCCAGCGATGTTCCGCGCGATCGATCCGCTCAGCTCTCTTCACTCATTCGCATCGAGTAATCCCCTCGCCGCCCCTCTCCGTTCTTGGGGCTCAAACGTCTCTTCATGGTTGGGAAGAGGCGATAGGCGGAATCAAGGGTCATGGCTGTCACGTCCATGGTCAGGTGGGGGGTCCTGGCTGTCGCGCCCGTGGTCAGATGGTGGGTCCTGGCTGTCACGCCCGTGGGGAGGCTCGCTCGGACAATCGCCAGCCGCATCGCCAGCCGCATCGCCAGCCGCATCGCCAGCCGCATCGCCAGTCGCATCGCCATTCGCATCGCCATTTGCATCGCCATTCGCGACGCCAAATGCATCCACCACGTCTTCGGCGAACAGCGGACCGGGTTCCGATTCCGCGGGAAGTGGCAAGAGTGTCCACTATCCGGAGGATATGCCATTAGGAGACGATGATGATCTCAAGAAACTTGAGTCAGAGAACCCTACCCAGTTCAATGAGCGAATGGAAAAGGCATTCAAAGACGCGGTCAAATCGATTACAGAGGCACGCGAGGCCGAGGGTGGTGCACCGTACTCTGCGGCTCTTTTGCAAAACAAGGCCATCCACAGAGCCAGAACTAGCCTTCGAAATGAGTTGGAAGCCGCAGGAACTTCGAAATATATTGTCGACCCAAGGTCATCCGCCGTCTTCGAGAAATCGGATCCGGAGTCGCGTAATTGGCGTCTCGGGGAGTTTGAAGATGCAGTACGCAAAGAGTACGAGAAGATCAAGGAGGAGAAGGCAGAGATGCGAGAGGACACGACGTCCGAAACCTTGTGGAAATGCGCTGTCGGGAGACTTTGGCACGAACACGGAGAAGCAGCCCAGAGCCTAGGGCCAGACCTTGGCGAAGAAACCTTCCTTGAAGCTGGAAAAGTTTGGGTGAAAGTCGAAAACGACGAGGATCACAAAGCTCTCATGCCGCACAGTCTTCCTGACTTCCGACACTCATATGAGAAGCAACGAAAACATCTAGGGACCGAGTCGCAATGCAAGCAATTTTACATGAAACTACATTCACGATATCACGAGCTCGATACGGCCAAGCTAAGCGAGTACCCGACAAATGTCCAAAAGTCGATCAAGAACGCCATGGCGAACAGCTCCGCCCTAAGTAAATCGCAGATAAAGCATTTGACCGAATTGGGAAAAATGGAAGACGCAGGAAAGAGCGAGGAGGAGCGGAAAGCATACGTGGATAAGCATCGCGAAAAGCCGGCGTACACTGTCGAGACCACAGACGACGGAGTCACTACGGTCTCGTTCAACGGCGCCGATCTCGCCTCGGGCGACAAGATTACGGCAGAATTACCAAACGGAGGGGGAACGTACTCGGTTCAGCAATGGCGACCGCCTGAAAGCGTTTCGGCCCAGAGCAGCACGGTGTCGTTCGTGAAGAGACCTGGAGACATTCGCAACTGGAAGAGACACAAGCGCGCTTGGGATAGCTACGCGAAGAAAGAGGCGAAGAGGGAGGCGAAGAGACAGGAGGAAGAGGCGAAGAAACAAGCGGAAGCACGACGACCGCCAAAGCTCAGTGACTACTTGGGCACCGATTCGGCGACCTCGAACGGCTCGAGTGACGCTCCCAAGGGGAAAAACTTGCTCGAATGGGCGCTGTCCCTGGCAAAGTCACTCCCGAAGGAGAGTCAGATGATGGGTGCCTTCTCCGAGGCACTCTCGATCGATGAAAGGGCGGAATCTTTGAGCAAGAAATACGGTCTAGGTAAGGCCGTTGAATCTCGGCTGAAGGCGCTTGACGGCTGTCGGACTGGTCTCTGAAGGGAATGTAAGCTGATCCCCGCAGACTTAGAAAAGGCTTCTCAGCTCGCGATGTGGACCATGGACTGCATGGGGAGAGGTTGGCAACCCGGCAAAACCAAAGACGGAAAGCACGTTATTTCGCTGGACTCAGGTTTCAAAGAGATGTCGAAACAAATGACCGATCTTTTTGCCCAAGCGGGAGTGTCCACAGACGACAAACCCGAGAAAATCTTGCTCAACACTATCCAGACCGATGGGTCAAATGCAGCGCAGTCATGGGACGAACAGCCCTTAAACAGATGGGTCGCGAAACCGAGCTGGCTACCAGGTACCGCCGAGACATTGTCGCAGGAGGACGCGTTCATTCGGGCGATCACCAAGCACCAGATGTCTCTAGTGTTCGCAAAGAGCGGTAAGTGCTGGACATCTTCATTCTGAGATGTATGAGCTGAAAAGAAGGCATCTCTGATGCTAAACGACGAGCGGCATTGGCAACCTACGCCACCGATGCGATTTCGCAGGTCAAGCAGCCGGAAACCGTTCTTCCTGCGTTGCTGAAAAAATTGAAGACAGATCCATCGTGGAAGCCAGACAAAGACTTCACCTGGCTCGGCCCGAAGTCATCGCCCGAAAACTCGACAGCGTCGTCCGCTAGTCCGGCTTCGTCAACGGGTCAAGCGCCAAACTCGACTACGTCGTCGACACCCCAATCCAATGCGGCAAGTAGCGCGTCCTCGACACCTTCACCTACGCCGGCTGCAAGCTCAGCAGGCGCCCCGGCCGCGAACGGAGCCTCTTCATCCAGCTCTAGTGGCAACGCTTCAGCGTCATCGTAAGAGTACAGCGAGACTCGAGCACAGACCGATCGGACATGGTGTCATTGTCGGGAGCATCTATATATCTATCTTGGAGCGCATGTCGTACAGTACTACCGGGATAGTGGTCTCGTGACAGTAGGCTGTGTCGAATGTCAAAGTACGTGGGTGTAGACTATCGACCAAAGTGGCCTCATCATGGACGGGCTTAGACGCATACTCATTGGATCTAGAAGTAGATCCCCCGCTTCCGAGCTCTGTACGATGGCGATGCAAGTTGTCTGTTTAGACGGACAAGAGTCATCGATATAGCTTCTGACGCTCTGACGCGAGCCACCAATGAACCGTATCTTTGATAGCAATGACTATGATTCAGGAAATTGGTCCTTTGACCGCACTCCTGACTCTTCATGATGCCTGTGAAAGGATTGCAAGGAGATTAAGCTCCCCTTTGGTCGAGGGACTGCTGTCGTCTAGCCCGACTTCCTGTCAAGCTGTCGCATAGCTCTCACTCACGTCCACGGTCACCAACAGATCAGGCTTCAAGCCCGCGAAGATGTTTCGGCGGGCGCGCCTGCCTTGGTCCAACACCTCCAATGCAGCGAAGCTTTGGCATCCAGAGAGTGGGGCTCGACCGGTCAGCCCGTTCAACTCCGCGGGTACTGCAATCATGAACCGGACACCTGCAGGGTCGACAACCTCACCGGCCGCGGGTAGCTGGTATCAGTCTCTCAATCACTACGACACGCCCTCGCTTTCAGCCAGTATCCGTTCACCCATGACAGAAACAAATGGAGCGGATGCGTCTACGTCGTCATCGATTTCGGCCTCAGGCGGCAATAGCAAGAAGAGCGTGCACTTCCCTGAAGGTCTGCCAGATGGCATTGATTTTCTGTCGATGCTCAAGGAACCAGACCCGTCGAGATACCAAAAGAGGTACAACGAGATCTTCAAGCCAATCGACGAGAAGGAGGTGGAAGCCATCAAAAGCTGGTACAAGAAAATCGGCCGCAAAGTCAAACCCGCGATGCTCGAAAGCGCACATGCGACAGCTCGCCGGGCTGCCGAGTACTAGTTACGGAACGAGCTGCAAAGCGCATACACTGGGACACCTCTCACTCCCCCGAGATCCACTGCCATAGAAGAAGTGCAGAGCAAAGAGGACGATCGAAGATGGGCGATAGAAGAGCTGCAGGAAGAAGCGAGGGAGAGGGCCAAAATAATCGAGGATCAGAGACGAGAAATGGAACTTGACACGACATCAACAATGTCGGAGGCAATTCTGAGGGGGTGGCTCAATGACACCCATGGGGATGAGATCTCGCAGCTGAAATGGGACGGCTGGAAGGAGGAAGCCAAGTCGCGGCGTCAGAAATGCTCTTTGAAAGTGAGCAAAGAAGATCACAAGCATCTTGGACCAATCCTCCTACCATCACTGAGGAAAGCGTTGAATGAAGAAGGACTGAACGTGACGGACGATGAGTTGCTTCAGCTACACCTCGAGAACGAATCGAGGTATCACACATTGAACACCTCGCCCGAGAAGATGAGCACGTACCAGGAAGGCGTCCGCAAAGCTTTGACAAACGCCATGTCAGCGGACAAGTCACGGACGTCTCGCTGCTTACAAAGTCGCAGAGGAATCACTTGACCAACGTGGCCAAAATACAAGACTCCGGGGGAAGCGAAGCCGAGATCGATCGAAAAATGCGGGAATACGTCCAGGAGCATCGCCCGCCAGCATACACCGTCGAAGAGTCGGCCGATGGCTTCACGGTGACATACAAAGACCTCGACTCAGGGGAGAGAATCACGGCCAGCTTGCCCGACGGATCGACCTATTCGCTTCAGCGATGGTACCCGTCTCTGCACGGCAGTGAAAATATATCAGGGCCGAATCCGTACTATGCGACAGACGAGGTCGTAAGACAAAGAGACAGCATGGCATGAAAGACGCACAAGAAGGCCTGGGCTCGATTCCAGAAGGCGAAGCTTGAGGAGAAGCAAAGGAAGAAGCAGCCAAAGGAAAGAAAGAAACAGCAACAGCGACGCGGCGCACCAGATTCGAGGACAGATTCGGCACCGGCTTCTTCTTCATTGACCAACTCTTCGGGGGACAGTGACAACGGTGAATCGCGAAACGAATGGACGAGTAGAAGCAGATCTACTGACAGCGAGACTGGGGACGGGCCTCGGAGTATTGCTGTCTCATCGACACCTCAGACGACCCCACTCGATACGTCTTCCGAGTCCGGGTAGTTCATCTTCGACGACACGCCCGTCGACCCGGCTCAGTGTTAACCGGAGCTGATCATCGGGCGGATCTTGCAACGTTATCAACGCGCCCAACTTGCTAACCGCGCTGTTAACAACGTCCACTACACTGCATATACAGATATAGCATTTGAGATCAAGTCAGTCACCGTCGCGGCTTCGCTGTACATACATCGCACCAACATGCTTCGACTCGCGAGAGGTTGCATACCGAGTCGAACTGCGACACCACTGAGAGCTCGAGCGGGGATCGGAAGAACGTACCATGACGATGCGGCTTTCGGACACCGCGTACCCGAGAAGTACGAGCTACCAGATTGTGAGTGATCTCCGTCAGTCAAAAAGTGACAACTGAGCATGGCTGACATCTTAGACACGCAGGATGAGCTGGACAATCGGAACAAGAACGCACCTTTGCTGCGATACGTAGAGAGTGTCCGACGACATGGTCATCGCGCAGCTCAAATTGACCCGCTAGACCTGATGGACCGAGAGTGAGTGGAACATTTACCCAACCCGCATGCTCTTCATGCTGAGGATACAGCCCTGTGGGAGCTCTCAACCCCGCTCGATACGGATTGGACCAGACGACATCATATCCCCTCAACGGAATCCTGCACGTCCCTCCCTCTTCCACCTCACCTTCCGTTCCTCCAGCTACCGCCGCACCGGAAAGATCAGAGACGGGAGAAGGGACGCGCACGTCAATGACGTTGCAGGAGGTTGAGAAACACCTGATGGGAGTGTACGTTGACAAGATTGGTGTCGAGTTCATGCACTCGCCCGTCAAGTCGGAGAGACTGTAAGCCACGTCTTCGCCCTGCGTGTTGTCAGCTGGCTATGGGAGCTGATTAGCTTTCAGATGGTGGAGTCATCACCTGGAGACAGAGGCTTCAAGTTTCGAGACACCTTTCGGCGCCGACAGGCGGAAGAAGATTTGGAAGCTGTTGGCACGGAGTGAGGAGCTCGACAAGTTCTTGGGGAAGAAGTTCCCAAACCTGAAGCGATATGGTTCGTCTTCGCGCCTTGGTCCCCGCATCCGAAATTGAGGTCCGTATCTGATGAACAGGATGTGAAGGAGCAGAGAGCATGTTGCCGGCCTTAGACACGCTATTCGAAGTCAGCGCCAAAGGTGTGTCTCCATTCCCGCGCCCGGTCTACATTGTCCTTCGCTGATGACCCAGCTGGGATATCGGATGTCGTCCTCTCCCTACCTCATCGGGGCAGACTGTCCCTCCTTTGCGACCCGGATCTCATCGCGTTCTCTCCCACAGCCTTGTTCTCCAAGATCAAGGGCAATCCCGAGTTTGACCCGGATACAGCACCAGGCGCGACTGGCGATGTCATCTCTCACCTATCCGGGATCAGGGAGATCGAATATGAAGGCAAGAAAGTCAAGGTTGAAGTACTCCAGAATCCAAGTCACCTGGAAGTATGTCCGCTCGTCCTTCGCAAGCAAGCCCCGGATGGCTAATCCCTAGGCGGTTAACCCTGTCGCGATGGGCGTGACGAGAGCTAAGCAGATGAGCCTGCTCAAGTCATCCCCTGCCGACTGTCAACTCGGCGATCGAGTCTTGTGTGTCCAATTGCACGGCGACGCGGCGTTCGCGGGACAGGGTGTAGTCGCGGAAAGTCTGGGACTGAGTGGCTTGCCACATTACGGCTGTGGAGGAACGGTCCATATCGTGGTGAAGTGAGTCACGGTGTCGACAACAAGGACAAGAAGACATCTGACCGGTATAGCAACAAGTAAGTAGGTGGAACGCGTATTCAGGACCGATGCGTCGCAGTATCGGTTATACGACCCCCGCGTCCTTCGCTAGGTCCAGTATCTACTCCTCCGATATAGGCGAGTCTCGACATCGCATGTGGCTGGAATATAGCTGACCTCGCTTGATCAGGCAAGATGATTGGATGTCCGATCCTACATGTGAATGGCGATCACCCGGAATGTAAGCGAGGTAACACCGAAGCGAAGTCTCCGAAACAGGTTACTGACGAGATTACAGCGGTGGCACGGGCGATGGATGTGGCATTCCGATACAAGCAGATGTTCCGCAAAGATGTCATCGTCGACTTGATCTGCTACAGGCGGTAGGTCCATTCTGCAGACCAAGTCGAGTAGTGTGCTGACTGGTCAGATGGGGCCATAACGAGGTGTGTATAACGGCAGCAACATCACGCTCAGACTGACCGAATGTACAGCTCGATGAGCCAGCTTATACCCAGCGTAAGAACGCTCGAACACTGTTAAGGTCGCCGACTGACATGCAGCGCTGATGTATGAGAAGATCCGATCCAGGAGCTCAGTGCCGGCGTTATACGAAACCCGGCTTAGGGTGAGCGACGCGCCGCGCACGGGGAGACACCCGGGCTGAGCTGTCATAGGACGAAGGTGTCTTGCCCGCAGATCAAGCTACGAAAGTCCGAACCGACTATCAATCGGAACTCGAATCAGCTCTGGAGCAGGTGGAAAGCTACAAGCCCAAATCAGAAATGCTGGGCGGCAAATGGTCCGGAAACGTCTGGCCGAATACCCTCGAGGCGACGCACGACCCTTCGACCGGTGTGAGCCGAGACGATCTGATCGAAGTGGCCAAAGCGAGCGTCTCACTCCCAGACATTTTCGTGCGTTCCCCCTCTCAACCGTCAGTGTGATGAGTATTTGACGCGCTAGAACGTCCATACGAGGCTCAAGCGACATATCTCGTCTCGCCTCAAGAGCCTGGAAGCGAAAGTCGATTTCGCCACTGCCGAGGCTATGGCTTTTGGTTCACTCATGCAAGAGGGTTACGACATCAGGATCTCAGGGCAGGACGTAGGTAGAGGCACTTTCTCGCAAAGGTGAGTTCATGATTACAGCTCGCTCGATCAACGAGCTGATGACCCAGACACGCAATGTTTGTCGATCAAAAGACTGAGGCTTGTCTAATCCCACTGAACGAGGAGATTGACCCTTCTCTCGGGAGACTGGAACTCGCAAACAGTAGGTCCGAGTCCGCGCACCATGGTCACTGCTGAAAGTTAGGCTCGCTCAGCGAAATGGCTGTACTCGGTAAGTCCTGGATACCAGCATCACGCTGACGACAGGTTTCGAAGTTGGGATGAGCTGGGCTCGACCAAGGCTGTTGCCAATCTGGGAAGCCCAATTTGGCGATTTCATGAACGGTGCTCAAAGCATGATCGACACTTTCATCGTCGGCTCGGCGGGTATGTCCTCATTCGTCTCGGACCCTATACTCGAGCTGAGCTGACGATGTTCAGCGAAGTGGTTGAAGCAGAGTGGGCTAGTCATGCTCCTCCCACATGGCTTTGACGGTGCTGGTCCCGAACATTCCTCTTGCAAGATCGAGCGCTTCCTACAAGTAAGTCCAGATCATCCGCAGGTAGAATTGGGAGCAGATCTGACATTCGGCGACAGCTGTCGAATGATGCTTCATACGAGCCAGAAGGGAACGTCAATCTCGGTGTCGCCAATCCTTCAACCCCTGCGCAGCTTTTCCATCTGCTCCGGCGACAGATGATACGGAACTATCGCCGACCACTAATCATCGCATCCCCGAAAGGTCTCTTGCGATCACCCGTAAGCATCGTGTCTGTACTTCCTCGCCCTAGCTGATGTTATGTAGGCCGCAGCGTCCTCTCTCGACTCTATGACGGAAGGAACATCGTTTCAGCCTGTCCTCGATACCGACCCGAACCACTCAGCATCCCGAGTGATCCTCTGTTCGGGCAAACACTACTACACCCTCCTCGACCACTTCACCAAGACCTCATCATTATGTGACATCTCGCTCGTTCGGGTTGAAGAGCTATCGCCTTTCCCTCGCACTCAACTGAAGGAAGTATTGAGCAAGTACACGCAGGCGGAGAAAGTGGTCTGGGCACAGGAGGAACCGGAGAATCAAGGTGCTTGGTCCTACGTTCAACCAAGACTGGACGAGATCCTGCGCGATCTGGATATTGGGGGCGACAAGGCGGTTTATGCTGGTAGGAAGACTTGTCCGACTGTTGCTGTGGCCGTCGGAGCGTGGCATAAGCGCGAAGTCGAGGAGATCGCCCGCTTGCCGCTCGAGGTGTGAGGCGTCGTTGAAGGGTGATCGGAAGCTAGGTTGCAGGTACTATGCATTGATAATGATAATGCTGGGCTTGCTTGATGCTTGTTTGATACAGCGTGACTTCTCTTTGCTCTACCGGTCTTGAGTCTAGGATGCCCCGAATCAGATTCTTACACCCCTCGTTTCGATCTCTGACCATCCCTCAAGGGCGACTTCAAGCTTCAGCCCGTCCCAAGCCGGCTCGACCCTCCCACCCCATTGCTTCAAGCGCCTGCCGAGTTCCCCGCTGAACTGCCTGTCATCCCATACCGACTCGATCAAGTCCCTAGCAATCTCGGCATCAGGATGATCGTCCCTCTTCCCTTCCATACCCCTTATGGACAGGCACAGCTCCTCCCATTGATAGTGCGATGTAGGGTGTGAAAAGCCTAGGAGGTAGGTCATGTCGGTGTCCAGGCGCATGGCTGCAGCGAGCGCTTGAGGGAAATTGTAGTGTGATGTATGTGTGCGTATAGGCCATAAAGAGTCGATGATGAGGATAAGGGGTGATTGTGAGGTAGGCGTGTAGGTCCCGTTTGTTTTCGACGTTGTTCCCAAGCCGTTTGAAAGGTCCATCGAAAGTACCGAATGCGTGAGGGACGCTTCGAGCGACGTCCGCGCGTGTGTCTCGGTGGAATGTCCATTTGAGCCCTTCGCCGATCGACTTAAAGACTCCGGCTCATGCTTGCGTGAAGAACCGTCTTTCCGGCGTAGACCTTCGAGCATCCTCCACGACTTGTCGGGAATATCCGATACGTCGCCCATGTACACTACTGACGAGTCGAAAACGAACCCCAGGCAGACGAGCGGGCGGGGCTCGACCTTCTTTGGTGAGATCTGCTTGGGCAGGGGTTTCGGCGATTTGTTGCTTCCGGTCTCGGTAGGTTGTTTGAAGTATATCCCGTGATGCGCTATCCCAAGTCAGGATGTGACATTGTACGGTGCACGAGATGTGCTCACTAGTGAAAGATCGGACATTGATCCCGGCGATGTCGAACTCGTCATTATCCTCGATGATGTTGAATATAAGAGAAGGTCTGTTTTGGCGTATCAGCTATACGACCCGAGACCTGAAGGTGCCGATGGCAGCTCACACGTCGCCGCCTCCGCTGGCCTGACTCTTGTCTACCATGTATGGGAAGGCGCCAGCGACGGTATCGTATGTCGGCCGATTTAAGTATATTGGTATTGAGCAGCCTTGACGAATGCACCACTCGCGTAGGTCGTCCATTCCAAAGAACGCGTCGGCGTCTGTTTCATGCGATCAGCAAGGTTTCGCAGGCGCATCGAGCTGCTTAATCAGAGAACAGAACTCACGCCCATGGGTCAGGATCACCGCGTCGATCGTCTGCACTCCCCAAACCGGAAAGAACTTGGCGGCGTTCTCCCTAAACGTCTTGCCCACGTCCAGAACGACGTTGAACCATTTCTCCTTGACTTTTTTCCTGACGACCATGCTCGTATTGCCTCTCCGGTTCTTCCATCCCTCAGGCACATCACTGTCGACAGCTGATCTGCAGGAACCACATTTGACATTTTTTGGCCATCGTCCGTTTGGGTCGTAGCATCCTTTTGACTTTGGGCGGCGGGAAGAGGAGGCGTGGTTGTCTGGTGGGTAATCGGACGTAAGTGTGAGACAGGGAGTGAGGGGTAGACCGGTCGATGTGCCTGTGCCGAGGAAGAAGCACTCGAGTGAGTCGGGCATTCTTATCGAGGACTGATATGACCCGATGCAGTTGTGATGAAGTCGTCGAATCGATAGTCGATGATGATACACGACTAGACGACGATGAGGTGAGGATCGTAACTCACTTAGGCGTTTCCAATCGATCGCCACGTGCATAATTCCCATAAATCATGAAGTGGAGGTCAGGCACCCGCTGATAGATGAACTCTGTCTCCTAGGTAGTCTGAATAACACGTCATTCTTTACCAATTTTGGCTGAAAGGGCGATCCCCGCGGCTGCGTACATTTGGCGGGTGTGGGGGCGCACGGGCCTCGACTCGAGATAGCAACTTGTAGCAGCACTGCCCGATTTATCGATCCACCGACATGATTCTCTCATTTCATTTACTCACATTCTTGACCATCATGCGATACCGCGACGACATCTGAACCGTGCGCGAGTGACACGCCCAGAGTATCCGCGGATCAAAGCCAAACGAGAGCCTCCACAATCTCTCGCCTATCGATCGTTTCTCCTTAAAAAATCTGTCATCGGTCTTGGCGTCGCCGGTGTTACCGTAACTTCTAAACGGAGTGTTCGACTTTTTCACACAGACAGATTAATCGTTTCCATCTTATCGGTCTCACGTTGTCACTACATCCTTTGATTTCGGTCAAGTGACGTCGACAGACCGACGGGCACTGCATTCCTTTTTTGGTCGTCGTCCTCCACACCGATACTCGACTCCGACGTTTCGTCCTCCTTACTGTCTTCGTCATCGCCACCATGTCGTCCGAGGCATCTCCTTCTCCTACCGTCACCACCTTCTCCGGCATCTTCACCGTTACGATGTCTGCCTCGAGTTCGTCCTCATCCAGCCCAAGTCCGTCGTCACAGCCTCAACAGGGCGGGAGGGACGGCAGTCAGTCATCATCCTTCTACCGCAATGTGAGTATCTCCTTTTCGCCCCCTGTGCACGCACTGAGACTTCTCAGCTCTTCTACATTCTCATCGGTCTTCTGGTCGCCTTCGGTCTGGTCTCGTTCCTGTCTTTGTTGAGGGCTCGTCACCGTCGGAATGCCATCGTCCGCGAGGTGAGTATTTAACCAACTTCACTTCACTGATCGTGCTGATCAAGCAAGGCTCGACGGCTCGGTGTCATGGTTCCCGGAATACCTGGCTACATATCGATGCGGGATCGAGCCAATATGCAATGGACAAAAGCGGACGGAACTCAGAATCCCGATTGGTGGGAAGTGGAAGGCAAGGGAGATTCATTCGACGAAAAGGAAATGATCGCCGGCGCAGGATCTGCCTCCAACGAGTTTGACCAGGACAACCTCGACCTGGTAAGTCGTCACTCCCTTCTTTGACCCAAGCAGATCATGCACCTGACATCACTAGCGCCCACTGGCCATCATCCCGCAAGGCGACTCGACACCCTCCCAAACCCCCTTACCTCAATCGGAACTTCCCTTCTTCCCCAATCATCTGGCCTATCGACCGAATTCACTCATGCCCGCTCCATCACGATTCAACATGTATCAGCCCGAAACGATGGATCAGCTATACGGCGAGGAAGTCGATATCGTCACTGTCATTCGTATGCCTATGCGCGATCCACAGCGCGCAGTGGAGGAAGGCGAAGAGGTTTTACGTGAATGGGGAGGAGTGGAATTGGGCATCGCAAGGATGGAAGTGATTGATCGGAATCGGAATTCAACGACAGGGATGGGACCGTGATTTGAAGTGACTTTGGGAACTGGGATTGTATGGAATTGATTAGGTGTTGTATACGAGTAGGTCTCATCTCTGTCTCTCAATACAATTGGGTTCCGCAGTACGGGCTGCATGCACAGTATGTACTTCATGAATGCAGTGTGACCCGCACACTGGCCGTCAGAATGGAGTGAGGTACAACGAGATTCAACAAACTATGCGTAAGGCAATTTAAACCTGCTCGTCAAGAATCGCATCTCCTTAAATGCAGAATCGATCCCACTGAACAGTTCAATCGATACTGGTGAACCACATGGACCAGTTTCGAAGAATGCTAAGGCCCATTCTGCGTCCTTGATAAAACAGGCGTGGTGGGGCCTGAAGAGTGCGTCGAAGAAGCGCTCATGGGTTGGCGTTGACCGTAGGCAGGGCTGGAGCCTGTGTATGGCCGTTCTGACCATTTGCGACTTGAGCTTGCATCCCGAGCGATTGATCCATGCTTGCGGGGTAATGAGGTGGCCAGAAGATATCGCCCGCGCGAATCATCCCGAACGCTCCCTCGTACCCTGCCGAGTCAGCCACGAAGCCCGTGTAGGTCTGCCCTTTCCACGTATCGCGCCATACCTCGAAGGTGTTCATCTGTGAAGGAGTCTCGCCAACGGCCGATCAAGTGCCCGCCTGTATGCAGGTACCCCCTCCAGAGCCATTTACTCATGGCGTGTCGATGATACGTGATGGCGAGAACGACGAGTCCGTCCCATGCTCGGACTCTGCCCCTGACCCAGGCCCAGCCCCATTCGGTCCGACACTGAAGAGTCAGCTCGAAGCCTGCCTGGCACAGTTCATACCGAAAAACTTACTCGACCAGAGATGAGGATCTCTTTCGTCCAGCCCGGTTCATCGGGCTGATCGGCACTGAGAACCTCGTGCCCGTAACCCGCCTTGACTCTCGCCTGCTCCCTCTCCCCTTCATCCGATTCAACGTCCCGGAATCCAGCAGCCAATAAAGGTCCCTCCCCACCCACTTCATCCTTCTTCACTCTAATCACCGTTTCCTCCAATTCCATCTCTGCCACTTGTTCTGCAAACGTACCGGTATACAGTCCGCGCATATCGCCAGCGAGGATTTGACGGTACAGCTCGAAATCGTAAAACAGGAGTTTACCTCTCCAAAATCCCCTTAGTTCCCCATGAAACGTCATGGCTGGTAGACCCGGTGAGGTATGAGGGTCCTGGCAGACGGAATTGCGCTGCCATTCCCGGTCGTGGTAGATTGAAGGTAAGAGGCGAGTCACGCTGAACAACCCCGGGCGGCCTGTATCGAAGGCGGACGTGGCGAATGTAGAAGAGTTGGAAGAGAGGGACATGCGATCGGGGTGTCGTTCGAGTAAGCGTAAGAAGACGAGGTAAGCGCCCAGAACAAAGTGAGGCGGGGCTCGACGCCAGGTATACCCGAATCGCTTATAAGGGACTGCCTTGGATCGATTGGTGATATCGTTTTTGTTGGTCGATGGTGAGCCATTACTACCGTTCGCATCGGTGGCAGAGAGGGGAAGTCGACGATGATGCCATGGCGCATACGTGATGTCGTATTTCGCACACGCAAAGACGTAGGGACGAAGCATGAAGATTTTCTCGTCCACCTCCGCGGCAGTCTGTTCTTGTAGTGTATCCGTACCAGACAGAAGGTTACACCAGATCCCGAGACTTTTGTCGCCTGTATCGCGAGGGTAGCCGGGTAGGAGAGAGTCTCGAAGAACGTCGTCTCGGTAGTATAGGCTGATCCAATTGGGGTAGTCGCAGGATGTAGCGAGGAAAGACACGTTCTTCCCGTCTGCAAGATCGTCAGTGGAAGAACCAATTGAGTCCCTGTCTTCGCTCTTGCGGCCGGACACCAGGAACAGGAGGACTCACCATTCTCTGTTAGGAGGAACCAGACGTTCCATAAATCTCCCAAGACCGTCTCTCGATCACACAGTCCCGGTACATACAGCTTCCCATATCTCACCACCTTTCTCATCCTCCTCGCCATCTCCCATCTCGTGCGATAATCAATCGCCCATGACCTCGGATCATCAAACAGTTTGAACATCTTCTTCCCCCCTGATCCAGGCTGACCACCACTTTCTTTCCCACCTGTACTAGCAGGAGTACTCCCTCCACCGCCAGCAGCCGCCATAGTCTTGGCCATCCAGTCGAATCGACGTTGTAGGGCCGCATGATCGAAGGTAGCGCAGTACAGGTCGTAATACAGTTGAGGGTACTCGTCGAACGTTAATGCCGAGTAGATCGTTCGAGAAGTCAAGAGGAAGGGCAAGAGCGACGACGGATCACCCCCGATTCCCTGATCATCAACAACGAGGTAGAACGCGATTGACCCAAGGAGGTTCCGAGGCAGACTGTCGAGTCGGGACATAGTTGATGTCGGGAGTGAGTGGCCGGTGATGGCCGTGAACCGCCTTACGTACCTCCTCAACTGACCGAAGCCTCTCGCTAGTCCGACCGAGCGTTCTGTGACCTCGTACACGACCCCGCTCGATAGCTCGGTGAAGTGAAAAGGTGAAAGGATGATACCAGCAAGTTGACCGAGCCAAAGTCCAACATGAACCGGTTACGCTTTCGGCCCGTTCGATCCCCCGAAGTGCGCCTGCCTTTCGGAACCAAAAACCGCGGTCGAGTTGATCGGGCGCAGCCGAGATCACCGAGCTTAGCTTCCGAGATGACGACTTTGAGCTGTCGACTGGTGCTCATATCCGTCGGGGAGAACGCAGAGCCCGACAAGAGTCGAAAAGATGCTTGCTTCTCGATTTAGTGGGAAAAAAGGCGGGTCGCGTCCTATCGCTGTGCTACAACTATATATACCAATTGAAAAAGGCAATCTCAACAACTAGCCAAATCAGCTAGTTTCGGCTCTCGTGGTGGAGTGGTTAACATACTCTCTTAGGGCGGTGATCCGGTCTAAGCATCTGGGAGTGGTCCCCGGTTCGATCCCGGGCGAGGGCCTCTTTTTCCTCTTTTGGCAATGCAAGCGAGCAACAATGCATGTACGCATGTGTACGTGGTTGGATGCTGGATGTCCTGCCTTAACGACGGACGATATGTGTATGGGTAAGACGTCCTGCCTGAATGACGGCGGACGATATGAGGGCTTATGGTTACCACGACGAGGTGATGATGGATGAGGTAAATAAGATAGAGGTTGACGAGGATGGAAGATGGAATGGAAAGAGAAAAGCGATTGAAGGGAAGAGAGATATTCAGCCGTCGATTGACCTACTTTTGTATCTCTGAATTCGCGAGCTCGGCTCACCGTCGCCCAGCAAGAAGTGGATAACACGAAAATTAACGGGAAGCTGTGGCGTGTGTAGACGGGATGAGACACCTCCCGGGGCTGTGTGAATCAGGGCGTGTGCATTGATTGATCGAAGACGGCAGACGGCACGAGAGGAGCAGGCGAAGGTGGATTGGGGAGTGAAGTGTTGATCGAGATACTTCAGATGACGTCGAGGCGGTGTTGGGCCGGGGCGATTGGACTGTGAAGTGGCAGTGAGACATTGTATCCCGTCGTCCCCTCGCAGACAACTTACGGCAGCTTCGGGGAGCTGCGTCTCATATCGTTTGTGTATGTCAATGCGCAGCTCTCATCGAGCGTCTTGCTTCCATTTCGAGCTCGACTGTCTAAAGCGGTGATCGAATATAGAGCTTGGCACACAACCACGGGCGGTTTCGCAGCATGCCTCGCCGGACCGGTGAGTAACCCACTTCCCATTCCGTCGGGACGAGTACACTCAAACGTCACAGTCGATTGGAGGCGTGGGCGAGAGGGGGAGGGGAGAAGCGCAAGTCAGAGGGAGCTGGGAGTCAGGTGGATCGCCGATGCGGCGGGCGCCGATAGCTACGTAGGGCGGGTGTGAATATTGTCCTGGTTCAAGCTGTGCCGGTCCTTGGTTATACCGCCGAAGAGAGGAAAGATTGCCCGCCACAGATGGGTCAACGACTGGATATCCACGACGTTCTGAGTCGATCAGGCAAGAGACATTGATCATTCATGCAACACTACAGAGAGACTAAGGAGAGGAAAGTCAATGCGGCAGACCGCCCATACCAGCGATCATGCGCGCGACCGACTAAGCATGGACAGCTGACCTGACCTTGTCGACTCCAACGGACACATTCATCTTCACCTTCTCGTCACCCTTCGGCTGGACCTGGTTCGGCTTCGCCTGAACCTGATTGGCCTTTGCCTGGACGTGCTCCGGCTTCACCTGGACGTGCTCCGCCTTCGCCTGAACCGGATGCGCCTTTGCCTGAACCTGCTCCGCCTTCACTTGAACCTGCTCCGCCTTCGCCTCAACCTTTTCCGGCTTCGCCTCGTCGTGCGCCGTCAAGGAGATATCAGAATCTGAGCCGGTGTCTTTCGCGGCGGCGTACCTTCCGATTTCCTACAAGAGTCAGCCCATACCGACAACCAAAAATTTAGGATCAGGGGCTAACCGGCAAGACGAGTTCTGGCTGCAAGCAGTCCCACCCTGGTCTCCTCTTCACGGCCGCGTCCAAGGGGGGCGGGAGACGGTATCGGACGCGGAGTGTGCGGTTGGAAGGCTTCACGCCGAGCTTGAAGCCGCACTGGTAGCCGCGTTGCAAGACCAGCAGCCGGCCAAGGGAGCGGAGAGAGGCAGGATCGGCTCCAGTCGGCGACCGGAATGCTTCGACAGAAAGCACAATGTACGCGCGGGTGATGATAGCCTTGGTAATCGATGTCTCGTCGGCCTGCTTCTCCGCCATGACGACATTGAAGAAGTCGGCTCGCAGAGTCTCCGTATCCGAGTGCGCGACACACTCACGAATAGCCTGTCCAAGGATCGTCTTCGCATCATCAACGGACAAGCATCGAAGACCATCGACACACAGTCGTGCCGCTCGAGCGAAGGCGTATCCGTAATTATCTTGAGTTGCTCCGGACAGCCGGCCGGTGTAGTCGACGACGTATCTGCTCACCGACTCCAAGCCCTGATCCTGTTCGGACTCGAATGGACTGATGCTCGATGGTAGGAAGAATCGCAAGCCTTTGAAGCCGGGTAGAGCGTTGGCGACAACAGCGAAAGGAATTGGCGGAGGAGGGGCTTCGGTCGGAGCGTTCTGTGCGGGCAATGGCAGATCTCGCAGCTTGGGATCACCCTCGATCTCGATGGTCTTGATGAGTCGATCGTCAGACGGATGGGGAGGAACCGCCTGCTGGGCTGGCGGAACAGCGGGAAGATCGCCCAGACCCAGCATCTTGAGATAAACTGTGATCTCACTTGGTTCGTAGAAAGCGTCTCTATCGCACTCATCATTCTCAGTCGGAGAGGGCCGGCCAGAAGATTTGTTGCGGGACCAGCCTCCAATGTGACCCGGCCTGTCTGCTGTCGCCTGCGCTAGAAGGCTTCGAGCCTCGTCGTGGAGCTGAGAAGACTCGTAGACGGCGTATGATTCCAAGCCGAGTAGATGTCGGTGTTCGTGGGGTGCAGGTTCGGACATGTTGAAGAGTGCGTGTACAGATTCATGGCGGCGCAGGTACCCGCTCTTATATACTTCTCCGTCGACATTGCCATTCGAAGAAGAACAATGAAAATCGAGATGATGCAAAGTGTCGTCGAGAACACGGGCTTGGCAGGCGGAGTCTTTTGTGCCGAAGATAAAGTTTGATCCGATTCAAAATGATCCGAGGGGCATCACGATGCATAAAACACCCGGAAATGCCATTGTTCATGCAGCGACAACCAGCATTATCGAAAGGATCGTCGCGACAACAATGCGCACGGACGTCTCAATGAGGCGCTCGATCGAGAGCACGGTCTGAAACGCTCTCGAACAACAGCCCCAAGTGGCAGAAGCACCATTCCTAGCCTTGCGCCTGACTTTCGAATATCTCGTGGTCCAACCCCGCCTCGACGGCTTCCCAGTCCACCCCTTGGTTCCCATACACCCCTTCAAAGGTATCGATGCTGGCGCGAGCAAAGAAGGGTTGTAGCTGGTACAAGCTTGACAGTTGGCGGATGGACGTTAAGCGAGGTTTGCGTAGTGTCTGCGAGTCATTGTCGTATGTGTCCAAGACGACTGGAGCATGTGCGGTCTGGAAGGTCAGCGGATCCAATGCTCGAAAAGGCCGGACGATGGGGACCTACACTAGTATGACGATGCTCGCTCATGATCTCGGACAAGCGGTCCATGATCGCTTCCGGCAAGAAGTCTTCGGGTGGATATGCGGCATCTGTCGTGTCTGTGACGAACATCCACTGATGTCTGTGACAGCGTCAGTCGTTTGTGTGGTCTCTAAGCTTGGTCCGCTTACACCTGGAAGTCCTCTGACTGAATGATGAGAAGCAGATCGAGGAACTTGCAAGCCGCCAGAATCAGGCTGAGATCCTCGGAACCGTCGGCAGGCGGATCGTCCATGGTCCCCTCAAAGACTTTGAGCAGTTCGGTGAGGATGACAGGCCAGAAGTTGGTCAAGTGCTGGGGTGATATGCGACACATCAAAACTCTCAGGCAGAGGTAGACCTGAAACAGGTCAGTCAAACACCGGAGGCAACAAGCGTTAAGAAACCCACCTCGCTATGCACCCGAGGCGAAACGACATCAGTCCGCAGAATGTCGACCAGCTTCTCCTGAATACTTGGCAGCTGGGCCAGATGGTGATTACGGTCAGCGGCGAGTAAAACGAATGACAACCGCCGCAGATTGAGCGAGCGCGAGATCATCTCCTGTTCGCGGTTGGTGAAGATATTGGCCGACGGGGCAGCGGTGATTCGGGCTAACAGCCACTGTCAGCACTTTACTAGGCTGCGTGGGCTGAGCTGACATACCGAGCAGTTCACCGAAACGCTCTCTGTCACTGTCCATCAAGGCGCTGATCAGCCTCTTCCACCGGCCAGCATCGTTCATGTTGATCTTGAAGAACCGCTGATCGTTGAAAGCCTCCCCGACCTGCAGTCTCCAAGACTTGGTGGCAGACGGCAGCTTGGCGAGCTCGAGCAATATATGTAGGACCGAGCTGTCCACTCTGCAAGAATCAGCCGTTCGTTCCCCGATCGGCTGCGACTTCTGACTGCACTGACCTCTGTCGTCTGAAAGCTGGCTGGAGTAGACCGGACGCTATGATACCCGCCGCAGCTCCCACTTTATCGTTATCCGCGAGGAATGACCGCAATTTCGGTATCACCTGCGTCGCGATATACTCATGCAGGGCGCTGAGACCATCATCACCGAACACTGCGCCGTCCTTCTCGTTACTAGCGTCGATGGCGGGACCGTCCCTACGGAATAAAGCACTTTCACCGGCTTTCGCAGCATTAGAGACTACTCCATCCAATAGCTTCAAGTATACGTCCTGAAGATCGCGGCGGAGTCGTCGGTCCTCTAGCGCGCTTGTAGTCGATACTGTTCTGCAGACGATGGTGACGCAGCGAAGGACTGGGAACAAGTGGGATTTGCTGGTGGGGGTCGAAGATGAGTGGCCCTCTCGAGCAAAGGCGAACAAGGTGTTCCAGATTTGGACGGCGATGGGCGCTTCTAGTCTGGAGACGTATACCTCCAGGAACCCCAATATAGCCGGATCAGAACTGGACATGGTTGTCAGCTGCACACATCAGATAGAGAGGAACAGGTACACACGATGCCTCGTTGTTACCCTTACTGTGTCGCCCGGTGACAGCCTCTGCGATGATCTCGACGACCTTTTGGGCGGACGGGGCAAGATTGTCAATGCAATCGAAGATGGCCTCATCCTGACTCATCAGCTCGCGCTTAAGGCATATACGATAAAGGCCGAATACTGACGTCGATGTCGGGCGACTGGGCGGCCCATACCTGTATGCAGCTGCCGACGACGGCAGATGCGTGTCCTCGGAACAGCTGATCCAGCACTTCCCGGGCTCTCGTCCTGGTCCGGGCGAGTATCTGCGTCTCCGAGAGTGTCGCCGGTCCCGACGTATACGACTTGCCAGTGACGGACCAGGTCAAGAGCAACGCGTTGATAGCATCATCCAGGTATTGAATCGAATCGGACACCTATTCCATCAGATCCAACACCCCGGTTTGCAGCTCACCTTATCGTTTATGGGCGCCTCAACTGTAAATACCCCTGAGACCAAGCCCATAATGCCGCTTCCGCTGCCCTCGCCCTGCGATTTGCTTCCCTCCTCTCCCTTTTGCATCTCTCGGCTGGAGATGAAGACCAGCGAGATCAGCCTCTCGAGGGCAGACAATAACAGAATAGGCTCGGAGTCTGCGACCTTCGGACCTGATGTATCCTGGTACGCGCCGCGTAGTTGTATGATGACCCGCCGAAGCTGATCCGAAAAGCACTCGCACAACATCAAGATCATCGTTTGGCGGCGAGCGAATGCTGGAGAGATGGCGAGCACGAAGTCGACCCATGGCCGGAGCAGCGATCGGTTTTGCGGTGACGTTATGCCTTCGATGATGACTTGAATGAGGGCCAGGTCGGTCTCGGAGTCTGAAGAGGCTCGAGGCTTTGCTTGAGCCTGCGAGCGATTGCGTTGGTGTGATGGCGACACATGCGAGGTGGGCCGGGCGGAACTGACGCAGAGTTGCAATGCTGCAAGCATTTGAGGCTGTAGAGCTGTTCTGTTCTGTCGTATCGAACGCCTGACTCCCGCAATCAGGCAGTCGCGAATACTGCCAACCGTTTTGAGCGTCAAGTCTCCGGGATCGAGTAATCGACGCAAGACTACAAGAGCCGAGCTCTGAATGCGCAGCACCGATTGCACGGAAGTTGTGTGGTCTGGACGCTTGGTCTGAGTCGACGCGTCGAGGTCCACATTCGTGATAGCGATGTCGATGACCAGGTCAAGGTATGATATCGACTCTGCGATGTCAGCGGGATGCCACCTGCATGTCGCAAAACATACCCGGATCAGATCGGCTTTGGAAGGTTGGGTGGACCGAGTGGCTTAGCAGCTTCGTCGGAAGAGTAGACAGCAGTTCGGAGGGATTGACATCGAGAAGACGTGACAACGATCCTAGAAGATGTGTGATTGTGTCCAGGTCGGATGAAGCGAGTGTCAAGCGGCTCAGGATGGGGTCAAGGAGGCGATATGGCGAGCCAAGGTTCTGCCGTAGCCACAATTCGGCTTTTTGTCGTGATAACGGATCGGGGGAGTTAAGTTCATCGGCGATAGCCATGATCGGCACGTAGAACAGTTCACCGGGCTGCATCGAGTCATCTGCCCATCAGCTGGCGACCCGTACTGAGCAGTCTGACAATGAAGGCGTACCTGTCAAGCGCCACAGGACGCCGAATGCCTCACAGGCGGCCGAATGACCAACGGGATCCGCCAAACGTGCAGCAACCACATTTTCCAAAGTATGCGGCTCTGCAAGTTGGTTGCACTCCCATAGAAGCTCGACTATTCGAGCATGAAAGGGAGCGCAGGACGGTCTGAGAAAGCGCAAGAGCTACGCGTCAGCGAGGTTTAGGGTCATAGGACTCACTGTGTCCAAGAGGGCACGCATGACTGATGGCTCGGACACCTGCAGACTGGGCTCGAATACGGGACAGCGACTTGCTTCCAGCACAACCGAGACCAGCCCGTCCACGACAGTGATATCGCTCAACTGCGAGGTCAGGCTGTGCGTCTCCGGTGCATAGTGGAAACTCACGCCGGGCAGGGCTTTGACTATCCGACCGAGCCATGCTCGACCCTCTACGGTCTTCAAGGCCGGGGGCTCAACGTCTAGCAGACTTGTGATCATACCTAGGATCGCCAGTAGATCTTGAGGCGCCATAGGACGACGGGTCACAAGAATTGAGGAGAGGTGCACAGTGGTCGCAACGATTGCAACAGGCAGGCGTTCTCTCGCCTCCTTGAGCAGCCCATTCAGGTCGGGGTTTGGAACGGCGTAAAGTCGTGTCGTCCATGCGGTATCCGACTGTGCTGGATCTGATAGACCAGAGTCAGCGGCCGGCGGGTCCCAAAAGGAAGATGGCACCAGAGCAAGGAGTCGTGACGCCAACGACAGCCGACCAGGGCGGCCTTCGGGTGTGTTCTACTCAGTCAGAGTCGAAGGAGAGCACACGGTATGCACTTACCAGGTGGTTGTTAAGAAGAAACTGTAAGACCACAGGTACGTGTAGAGATAGCACCTCCTCGTCTCGTTGGCGAATCGAGGCTACGAGCCACGACAAGAGGGGCTGCTTTATGTCAGCAGTTGAAGCTGTCATTTGAGGTACTACTCACCTCGGATTCTTCACTGGACTTCTCGCCAAGGGAGTGAAACAGAGTGCGCCAGACCACGATCGGCTCGACTGCTTCGTAGACCGCCGTAGCAGTATCTAACATCTGCAAGGTTTAGCGCTATACAAGGTCCAATTTCAAAGCGCGACTCACCTCTTCTCGCATGGCAGACGACACTTTCGGCAATCCAGCCCTGATAGCTTCCAGAGCCGGCACTACCAGCTTGTCGCTGAGGGAAGCTCCGATCTCCCATCTATCTAACAACGAGAGAAACACCTTGAACGGTCTTTGGGCATCGTAGCTTTGCGCATCGCCGCCCAATCGGTCCATATCATCCTGGTCAGTTAGTTACCTACCATGGGGCTGCCGTCACTCACCTTGAGCACTTGGTACAGAAGGTCCAAACCGTATGTCCTGAAGTAGGCGATCTGCTTCTCTGGCGATTCCTCTTTGCCCAACAGCCATGTGTAGACTCTCCGGCTGAGTGATACTTCTCGTTGTAGCACCACCGCACAGGCGGATCGCACAAGCAGCTCTTTATCCTTGGCATCGCTCTCACTGTCGTCAGCGCTCAGCCACCCGTGTAGACTCACTTGAAGATCGGACCGTCTATAGGCAATATGCGCAGTAGAAGGTCAAGACCTGTTCTCCGAACGAGCATGTTCTCATCCTGCAAGACAGCCGCCACGGCCCTTATCATCAAACCGGCGTCCGACTTGTCTTCTAGCACTTCTGGCGGCTTCGTGAACGCTTTCGACAGATAATTGAGCGCAGCCAGACGCGATGATGGGCTCGAAATCAGAGTCAAGAAGATGTTTTGCTGAAAGACGGCGGGTGAGACGGCTTCGGAGAGCCGGCCGAATAGGGTGTACACCTGGAGAGTTGTTAGCATGCCCTGGACAGGGAGACGTGAAGCCTTACTCGGTCGAAAAAGTCGCCAGTCTCTTCCTCCATGGCTGGGAGTAGGGCCAATATCAGAGCTTTAGTCGCAGGACGCAAGTCGTCGCCCAATGGAAGGTAATACGTCTCGTAAAGGTCGATGAGCATAGGACGGACCGATGTCGCGGCGTATTGGAAGAAGGGGAATAGGCCCGAAGACCAGATCAAGAGATCTCGTCGTAACCCCTCGGCCTAACCAGTCAGCAATGCCACCACGCAAGGTCGACGTGGGCGACTCACGCCAATAGTGCTGAAGATGTAGCGGTAAACGTCGAGCGCCCTTTGGTGGACACCAGATGGTAATGCTGGGTTCAGACATTGAGCGAGTCGTTTCGAGACGATCAACTTTCGAGGTATCTCGGCGTAAGGCGGTGAAGGTGATTGTAATGTCTTCCTATCAGCGACAATCGCTGACTAGCGGGCTAGCACTGCGCACCTTCAACAACCGAGACAAAAAGCTGATAAAGTCCGCCCACTCGTTGACATTCTCGAAACTCTGGAGACTCTTGTCCACCATCCCTGCAAACTTCTTGTACTTTGCATCGCTCGCCAGCAAGCTCGTCGCGGCAGCTTTGCCCGATCTCCGCCGCTGCTCCGGAGTTGTTCGGCCGCTCGTGGCCGGTGTTGTGTCGTCGGCGTACGCGACTTCGTTGGAAGCAGATGCAGAAGAGGATGAGCGTGACCGACCGGGCAGCATGAGTTTGGCCAGCCGACCATGTGAGGCCGGTCTGCGTAGGCCGCGAGTTGGCGAGGTCGGTCGAGATGAGGGTGATGAATGGGGGGAGGAGGGCGAGGGGATCGACACAGTGGGCTTCGAATCCGTCATATCTGCTGAGTCTCGTTTCTTCCTCCTCAAAGCCTTCACGCCCTAGCCTTACACTGATGGTCGAACACGTTGACGATATGAAACGTACTCGTATACGGCACGGCATAGTCAAGGACAAGGACGTGTAAGTTTGATCACGTGACTTGTTATGACGACCGCGTCGAGAGACACAACTACCGTACGATCGTCTGTATATATTCTTCCGACTATAGCACTCCGCCAGAGCGATTGTACTGCTCTTACACTCTTCTGTAGACTCTTTCAAGGTTGCTTGAGCGTCGAGTCCGCGCAAAATCAACATCGGAGGGCCGCGTAGCCAATTCGCCCGGCAACACCGGCAACACCTGACCGGGCCTGGCAATGCGCTTAGAGAATCTCGACGATGGCAGCAAGTGAGTGCTTGCCTGTTGTCATGCGAGACATGACTAGGCACTGACATTTGACAGACTCGAGGCCGCATGGCAGGAAGCTCTCTCCAGCTCCTTGTCCTACTTCCGAGCCTTGTTGCAGTCCTCCAATTCATCGTCATGGAAGCCTGTCCAGGTCCTACCGCTGACGTCGTCCTCGACCGCCCACGACTCGGTCCCCTCCATGCCATCTGGATCGAAGAAACGGAAGCTGGGTAGCGCCTCGGCGAGTGATGTTCGCGTACATCGGAGAAGCGGGAAACATGGCGAGGTCTTTAGGGCGGTCTTAGACGTGGACTGCGGGACTGACGTCGGAATCGAGGATTTTCGGGGATGTCTTGTGACACCAGAGACGAGACCGGCTTGTAAGTCGAGATCCACGCCTGTGGCCATGCAGCTTATTCTCAGGGGATCGCATGGTCGAAGAAGCCATGACCGAGGACCTGCTGGACGCTCACACCCGCGTAACTCGCACACGTTTTCGACTCGGCTGGCCTTCAAGCCCTCGGGACACCATCACAATATCGAAGACTCTAGTCGATCAGCGGACTCTCATTGACATCTCAACATCTTTGCCCCGCAGTCGCCATGAACCAGGTTATCTTCGACCAGCACCGCCCTACGTCCGAGCGCAGATCTCTCTGCTTGCCTGGTGCATTCAGCTTCCGGATAGTGCGACCGAAATACCAAAGGGGAAAGGCCGCATAACATGCTTCTGGTCATGGAATCCTAAAGGAGCATGGGCTGTAGGAGGAGGTGTGCCTCAACACCTGCCATCGCTGATGGTGGGGTTGGTCAACCAAGTCAACGAGGAAAGCGACCGTGTGCCAGTCCTGTCCAACTACGGACCCGAAGTCGCCTTCAGCTCGGTATCGTACGATCCTGTCCGAGTGACTCTCAACGTTGGCTATGCGATCGTGGCGGAGCATGCGGGTGAAGGCAATAGTCCGAGTCGTCAAGTCGAATTCGGAATCTCATCATCGCAGAGCTGGGATGTGCAAATACACGTCAAAACGCAACATGGCGAAGAATCGCCTTCGACCGCTTGGACCTCATTCGTCGGACAGGCGGCTCCTACCTCCCCAGGCGGGAAGAACGTGAATCGACTCGTCCTACGATTCTGCCACGCAGCTCTGACTCAAGGAGAGGAACTTGTCCGAGTGCGCGTATCGATCGAGCGGACTTCACTGTCCACGTCGGGCGTCAGAATCAACGGGATCCCAGTCACGGTCGAGCCCATGGCAGCGCAAATTGACAAGCGCCCGCTACTGGAAGAGACTGCCAGCACGAGCGGAATTTCATTACGCACTATGAGTACGATGGAACCGATGAGCTCCCGCGATGTGTCGAGCGAGCGCAAGTCGACCGATCGAGCGAATGCGACGCAGAAAGGCATAGCATCCCTGGTCAAGCGCAATTATATCTGTATTTTCACATCCCACTGGCAGCGAATGAGCGTGGCTGACGATCAGATTTCACCTCGTTACTTCAGGAACCGGAACCCAAATGGCGCCCAGTTCTTGATTCACGAGGAGTGGCTATACATCAGCTCAACTCGATCGACAAAACACTGGTCGTGTTCAGAGCAGAAGCGGTGTTCGTCGGAGTCGGTATCTGGGACTTGTACGCGACTATCGCCAGTCCAGGCGGCCGAGTAATATGGGACAAGACGCACGACGACGCCAACTTACTGGAAGACGTCAACGAGTTGACGGAGCTATGGCACTTCAAATCAAAGCCCGCCTGGCCGGTCTCGTGAGTCTTTATCATCCCGGTACTGGCTAAAACGGCAGTGCCCGTGATTCCGTCATGCTACGTACAACATACAAATCGCCTTCGTCGGTTCACCTCTTCGGGTTTTCGGTCGACGACAACGAGCTTTTCCCTAACATCCCTCCGATAATCGATCCGACAGTGATCCGAACTCAGATTGATCTGCAAGGATGGTCAATAGAGTCTCTTTCACCAAACACAACACAAGTGACGCTGGTCGAGCAGAGTGATCCTCGCGGATGGTCAAACAAGTCTTCGATCCCGCAGGTCATGATGTCGACTCTGGCCGGTATCGGAGAATTCTCGATCAAACACGGCGCACCGCCGATTACCACTCGTCTGGGCGGTGCCAAAGCTCTTTCGTCCAGGTACGACGTGGCAAAGGAGGTTTTCAGATTCGAGTATCAATCGGCGGATGCCAGACGTTCCAACTCGTCCAGTACCGCGACGGCTTTCCCGCTGCCAGTTGCCGTGCGCGATCCGGAAGGATCGGAAAGCGAAACGACCAGTCTGAAATCACTAGAAGCGAAGCGACTCTTGTCGACGATCGAATGCGAGGTTCGTTGCGATGCCGAAAAGTGGAGCAACAGTTTCGTCTTGGTCATTGACCCGCCACATCGGTCGATCTCGGCTCTCAAGCGCCATAGACTGTCGTCAGCCGGCGGCGGATTGTGGCTTACCATCGTGCACGATCCGGCCACGCTAGGTGACGAGAAAGTCGTTATCACAATCAGGAGGGGTCAGACTTTACCTGGCGCCAAGACATCAATCACCGCGAATGGCCATAAGGTGAAGATCGACGTGGAGGACATGGCAGAAAGCGATGCTCAGTTGCTGTTGCGTCAAAAACGGTCTCGGCCCACTCGTTTACCTCTCGATCAGCCTCCGGCTCTCGGTACACTTCGGAAAAAACAGTCTACCATGGAGTTGTCCGGCACACCGCGGTCACCCCCAACTCCCCAAAGTACCTACAATCGCCTAGCCATGCCTCTCACGCGTTGGTACTCGGTCGCAGCGGAGTCGACTCGAGCCGCACTTGTTCCCATGGCCGCTGCGCCAGTGCAGCCAGCGGCTAGTATTCCGGTCGATGCTGCCGTGCGCGCTCTAGGCCAGCTCGCTAGGATGCACGCGGATCGAGATGGTGAATCGACCGACCCTTTCGGGTGGCAGCCTGTATCCGAGCGAGACGGTTTGAAGATCGAAAAGCGAATCGTTCAGCATGTTTCCGAAGCCTTCCCGGTGTACCGGGCAGGACGGATCATCGAGGGTTTCACAGCCGAAGAGGCATCTGCGGCTGTGTCATCGCTGAAGAAGGACGAACGGTATGACAAGCCGCAACGACTAGAATCGTACGGTCATGGTGTCGTCACCAGTCAAGTTTCGGCATTCACCACGTTCCCTTTCCGATCACGAAATATGCTTGTTGCGACCATCGTGGCCCGTGCAGCTGACGGCCCGCCGCCATCACCATCCATCAACCCGTCCACATCGTTGTCGACCATCTTCCACGCCTCGACATCCACATTCGACCCTTCATCCACAGGTTTCGATGCAACCAAGTACAATTCCACCACACTTCCGGACGGGCATATCATTCTTGAAGGCTGGATACTGGAGACTATCGACCCGTACTCGCACGAACAATACGCCATCCCGTCGACTCGATGCATGTACGTCGTCGCGGCCGACTATTCCGGTAATATCCCTCTATCGGTCAACAATCTGCTGAACGGCTCCCTCCCCCGGTCAATATTGTCGGTCGAGGCGAGTCTCAAAGCCCAAGGACCGCCATGCAGGGCGCAATTGCCCAACATGTCGGTCATGATGCCCGACTCGAACTCTGCTGGGCCGTGGGCGCTGGAGGGGTCGGACGTCGACAAGACAGGCGTGGATGAGAGGATCGAGCGAGATGATTACGCCCTCACCGTGATTGTCTCTCCCTCGGTTTCTTCTGGAGCCGACCGGCGAGATGGCACACTGTCACCTACACTTCGGCACAACGAGTCTCGCACGTCCGTCACGTCCACAAGATCGACCATAATCGACCTGGGTGAAGATATTCGTCGAGGTCGGCGGGACTTGGTTGTCTGCGAGGTCCACATTGCCCAAACAATGATCCAATCTGGCGCCGATATCTCGTTGAGGGGTATAGCACTGCCCATCGCCCAGAATCCACCCGATTCGACCCATTCCGATTCCGTCATGTCGTACAACCTACCTCAGCAGCAACTCGACCTACCTTTCAAAGTCAGCATCATTGCACTCGCGCCATCCGTGTTGCAATCCGCGTCGCTCGATCCGTCAACTCCTGTCCGTCATCTGCTGCGCGTCACCCTCCCGACATCAGAGTACGAGGCGCCGATCACCGATCCTTTGACGGGCAAATCTGCTCCTGCGCCTAGGCCGAGGTGGTATCTCGACTTACTTAATGATGGTGCCGTCGTTCAGCTCAAGCTCAAGACGCGCAAAGAGGGCCCTTCAAGGTACTTGTTGGGCGAGGAAGAGGTGTCTGTGCAGGATGAAAAGACAGTCCGCGGTTTCGTCAAGGACGTCAGGTCTAAGTTGCCCCAGCTCGTGCCGTATGTCAATCCAGCCACGCCCTTGGTGTTAACGCTTATTTTGCGCAGACGCGGCACGCCCGGAGCGACAAGCTTGGAGAAGCCACTGGCCATAGCGAGAGAGCTCATGTCTGCACCTCCAGTCAAGACAGCCGAGATCACAGAAGACGATGCTGCTACTGTCCACACGGCTGACGCGATGTCGCCCGAGCCAGATGCCAAGGTGAGTGACATCAGCACGTCATTGACGATAGTGGCTGACGGAGAAGGTCGAGGTATCTGAAATCATGCCCCCACCTCCTCTACCACCTTCTTCCACTCGGTATTCATTCTGGAAGTACCCGTATCCCCGTCTGGGTCGTTTTGCCAATTCAGCGCCCGGTTCCACACTGCCCTCACCCTCCAAGCCCGTCGTCACTCTCGCCCCAGAGGAAGATCGCATCGACGCCAGAAGTCCTTCGCCCCATCCCATCAAGACCGACCTGACGACCCGTACGACATCCAACCCACTGGTCAATCCCCTCCTCACTCCTGCCGGCTTGATCATATGCTGTCTCCTCTCTTTGCTCATTGGTTCACTCCTCCGTAGTCTGCTATCGGAAGCGGACTTCGTGATTCACCTACCTGCCGGTAAAGAACACTCAGTGGAAGGTGAGTGGCGGGAATTGAAGCGTTTGGCAGAATGGAAGATCGGTTGGGGGAGGGATTTGGTCATTGCCATTGCCCGCAGGTAGCATTCTATTCCGTGTTGTACTGTATCCAGCCAAGCTTTGTTTGGGACCCAATAGTATAATATGTATGCTGTACATGCTAACGGGCTCTTCGACAGGTTACAACTTTTCGTCCCTCTTTCGTCTCTATACAGCAAGGAGACAACATCGATGTCCGATCTAGTTTTCTACCTCGACACTCTCTTCCGGCCTAATCTCTTGAGCCAACTTGGATTTCCTTGGTCCCTTGGCCGTGGCGGTTGGCGTCACGTCCCCCATCTCTACGTCCCCACTGGCCATACTGGACATGGAGGCCAGACTGTCGGTCGATTGTGAATGGGGCATAGACGGTCTTGGTGTCTTGGGTTTCGGTCTCGGTTTCTTGGGCGGGCCACCTTCACCTTTGATAGTCGGTCGAGCCTTCTTGGGCGGAGATCCCGATGCAGATTGCGCCTCGCCTTCGGCTGGGAAGGATTCTCTCTTGACTCCTCCTTCTTCCTCGGTAGGCGTAGATTTTGCAGGCGCGATAGGTCTCGCTTTGGGTGGTAGTCCGGATCCTTCTTTCGGCAACTTGCTTTTGGCATCCTGAGCTTCCTTATCGGCTTGTAAGATAGCAGTAAGCTCAGAAGGTGGGCCTGGGGGGTCAGCCTTCGAACCTGGACCGACACCAGTCACATGAGGTCACTCACCCTTGGTCCAGGATTTGAATCTGAGCGTCCCTCCTCCAACACCGACTATTGTCCGCTCTGAGTTCTTCCATGATCTCACTTTCTCACGACGAGGGAAAGGGCCGGTATCACCGCCGTTGTTGGGTGTGAAATACGGCGTGACCTGATCGTCAACTAAGTCCCATGAGGCGGCTGACTCCCTATAATGAGACGCACTTTTGGGAAATTCGTCAGTGTCATCCTTGGCGGGACGATGGGTTTTGAGAACACTGGGAAACCCAATGTCGACGCTTCCGCCAGGACGAAAGGGACGTCTGGGTCGACCACGAATTCGATCCTAGGTTCAATAGCTCGTGGAGGATCTGTTGAGAATCGCTGTGGTGAGCGGTGATCACGGTGACCAGTGCTACGAATGCGACATACCTGCTTCGGGTGTACCCTCTGCACTGCCCGGTCGAGAGTGATCTGGCGTGGATCCTGTAGGGGTCTCCATGCCCTCTTTCCATGGTATCGGCATTCCCCTGCCCAGGGTCAGCTCGCGCGACACAGCTGGCGCAGCCTTCGTGGAAGCTTACTTCTTCAGTCCCTTCCTCCAATTCTTTCCTGGTCCTGGGGGATCGCCCTCCCTCCGCTTCTTATGACTTCTCCGTCTAGCCTCCGCTGCTGCCGCTTTGGAATCCGCCAATTTAGTACCAGAGGGTGAAAGTCCATAGTACTCGGCCGCCCCCAGCTGATTGAACGTGTCCTTATCCAGCTCAGGCGTATCTCCAGGCTGCCAGCCCATACTCTTCGACAGCTTCCTCACATTTTCGTCCCTCCCTTCTGGACCGTGATGGCTCGCCCCAGCTGACGAAGGGATCAACCAATCGTAACTTTTTCTGTGCCCTCCTGCGCCCAACGCCGCAGATGTAGCAGCCGCAGCTGAGACGGCTGGGTTCATAGCTTTCTTTTTGGGTGATTGTCCGGCTTTACTGCGCGATTTCTTGCTACTAGGTTTGACGGGTCCCGCTTCTGGCGTTTCCGTTTCGTCGTCTTCGGATGATGAATAGTCCGGGTTCTCGACTTTGGCTGGACGCGAGGGGACGCCAAATCTCAGCGTGATGGGCGGAGGAGGAGAGAGCGATGAACGAGGTTCTGATTTAGCAGGTTTGGGATGACGGATCTGCGAGCATATCGCGTCAGCTAAGCACACGAGATCAGACGAATCCAAGCTTACCTTTATGCGGATGTTGGAGCTAGATGAGGCAGAAGCAGGCTTCTCACTTGGCGCAGGACGCGATGGCGGTGCTTCAGAAGCCATCAAGATATCTTCGTCGAGATCCACTTCGTCGCGTTTGTGTTGGCCAGTCGAGGGGGGATCTAAGACATCCTCCTCAATCTGATCGCGACGAGCCCGTTCACGGGGTATCGATTGCCTTTCGTCCTCCTCTTCGGAATCAGAATAGTCGTGAGACACCATGCTGCGGTGAAAGGACTGTTTGACTAAGGGTGATCGTGTAGACAGATGGTTCGGCAAGTGGAAACTCAAAGGGAGCAGCAACGTTGCGCGCAGCGTTGGGTTCGAGTGGCACCATCGCAACCCTAGGTGGCACATCCACGCCGTCGTCATCGCCGATGCTTGGTGATGATTGGTGTCCGGCTCAGACACCCACGAGCGCGTTTCGCGCGAAGAGAACTGCCTGTCAAAGTGCCCGTTGACTGTACGGGAGATACGTCTCTGGCGTCATCGATGACAGACTTCCCGCCGTCGGGACAGTCCATATCATCCTTAGCCTGACATTCCCGCTAACCCGCCACGAGTCCCCTGGTATATATACGACCGCATCTTTGAATGCAGATTCAAATCACACCTCACTGCCAACTTCAACATGCTTCCTCTCGTAGACTCGATGTGCGCCATGTCGGACATCCAACAAGCCAACCTTGCGATCACACTCGTTTTCCTCGTAGTCGCCGTTTCTACCCTACTCTTCTTACTTTTCGCGCGACGCCCCACATCATCGCCAGCTTCTGCGCTGGATGTTAAGACTCCAGCTCGCCCACCTCATATACCGGAACCAGACTCGATCAAGCAAGCTCCACTCTACTCCAGTCTATCGAGTGAGTCTTCGACTGACGGCTTATTTCGGGATAGAGCTGATGCATTTTGGTAGCTTCGGTCCAGGCAACGGCATCGCCGCGCGATCGTCTCCCACCTAACAGTCTAGCCATGATGCCGTCTCTCGAGAACATCTCGTCCATCGGGATGTGTCTCGCCCCGCCCCTCCGAACTCGCCAGCGGAGCAGGAGCATGGGCACTGTCGTTGGCTACGGTCGTTTGCCCGGTCTTCCTCCCCCTTTGCGGATGCCTCGGCAAGTCAGTCGATCAATGAGCATGACGGCGAGCAATTCGAGGTAAACTTAGGACAGAGGAGGGAGCGAAAAACAGACAGCACTGCTATGAAAGTTGTCCATGGATGCATACCTGTCGCGCAGCAGGTCATGCTTCGATGACTCCGGCGTTGACCCTGACCCAAAACGTAAAGGTCTTGTACGCTTCTTTACCCTTCTCTTCGCCTTCAGCCACTTCATCGGCTCGATACGTGTACCTCACTTCCATGTCGAACTGATTCATATCAGCCTCGCTTCCTCGCGGTCTGATGTGACAGGTAAGAAAGAGAAGCTCACCACTACTTCGCCCACTGCATCGGGCAGAATCTCGACTTCCAACCCGACTTTCGACATGTTTCCCCTTTTCTCCACCCCGTGGTCCCTCTTACGCTTGTCCCCTCCCAAAGCGCCCAACACACTTACTCTCGATTTCTTGCTCAGTGTTCCGGTCCCAGTAGCCGCCGTCGTTCGGGTGGCACCGCTGATAGTGCTGCTTCCTTCTTCCGATACCTCTTCCAAACCATGATCATCCTCTTCTTCGTCGTCGTACGCCCACGCGTCCTTGAGAGCATTGACGGTGAAATGAGGGACGGGGACATAGACTGAACAGGGGGTATGGAGATCACGCTGAGTCGAAGGCGTCAGACGGATTTGGATGGGGCCGTAGAGTGGGTTGGTGAATGCCAGCTGGAAGGTGTACTATTTCATCAGCTCGCGTCGTACTCACCATCATGTGCGATGGCTGGACTAACCACTTCGCCCGGTCGTAGTGAGGCGGTTAACGGCTCGTCCTCTTCTTGAGCTGGCATCCTGGTCTTCCGACGATCTCTCCGGCGCTTTTCCAATTCCTCCGGTGTCGCTGGCGCAGCCGAAGCGAACACACCCGCTAAGTCGCTTGTGACTCTCCTCCTACGCCTCCCAATCTCGATTGCCGGTAAGTAGCTCATCGCGACCATCTTGATCTTGAAGCGAGTAGACTTGGTATCGGGTTGAATAAGGAGATGTCGACAATTGGGATGAGGACATCGTTTCGTCAATTTCGCTTGCAAGCGAATCCGCTCAGGTATCACGGCTCTGAACCAGCGTCAGCGCCCACCTCGCATGCTTTGCACAGGTCTGACTAACTTTGCTGCACCATGACCTTCCCCCGCCCAAGATTTGCCCCAGATCATCTCCAGCTCCGCTCGTCCTTGTTCTTCTGCGTCGGTCAGGTTCATCGGTTCCTTCCAACTCCGCTTGGTCTCGTGAGCCGCCAACTCGTCCCACCCAACCTTCTCTTTCCCCTTTTCAGACCCTTCTTTGCGTTTCGGCCTGCCCGCCATTCCTGGTACTTCCCGTCCTAGAGCCTTGGCTGCCATCTGGGTGAGGTGTGATATATGCCGACTGGGTTGCATGCTTTTGCCCGTTTTAGGTGTAGGTGCCGGCGCCGAAGAGGTCATGTATGAATCCAGATGGTCTTTGATCGCTTCGAATTCTGCTTGAACCGCTTCGGTCTGCGCATTGAGTCGTTGTACCTGCGCTATAAGACATGAGTCAGAATCATGGTCACATCGCTCGAGGAGGACAGGCAGACTTACCAGCTAGACTGGTCGGCTTTTCGAACTCCCAACCGACCTCGCGGCTCGTCCATTTGCATCCCGCACAGCTCAGCACATACGGTGCACCAGCCTCCATGGATCCAGATTCGCCCACTCGCTCGGTAGCTTGGACTGCCAGACTGCTCTGGCAAGAGGGGCACGAAAAGCAATTCCGAGCGCACCTGACCCACATGTCAGCTTGGACTCCACCTGCATCGTTGGAGACTAAGCGGCTGACCTGTTCCTATCCGCCCGGACGTTGGCACTGGGTACGTCGAACAGGCAGTTGGGGCAAAAGTACGAAGCGATTTCGACTCCTGCGCAGAGGTTGCACCGTATAGCGTCGCATTCCTCGCAGAAATACAGGTTGGGTAAGGGGTCGTAAGAAGTGGATGAAGATGGGTATGAGGGGGGTAATGGCGGGTGAGGGTCATCGAGGTGCGAGCAGCTGTATTGTAGCGACATGCTGCCTTGACACCCGTGGTCGCAGTAAGGAAGGAGGAAGTTGAAGTCAGCGTCTAGATTTTGGTCGTGCAAGTCGCGTCATCGGTCACGTCCGAGCGCGTCGAGGCAACTCTGAAACCATTGCTTTTCATGTGGTTACAACTATACAAGGCAAAAGCATATACAATGATATACCCCATAAGACAACAAAGAAACCCCTCGGGACGGTACGTTCTAAGGATTGTCGAAAGATCGCCTACTATGGACCCCATTCTCCGTACCCGTACCCGTTGCTCTACTTTCCAAAACGCTCAAATTCGTCCACTCTGCCGGATCTCCGGTCTCTCCACTACCCAACGACCAAGCCCGATTGACAGTCACTGTCGGTACCCCAAAGACATCGTCCTCAATGTGTTGTTTACCGTCATTCCCTTCTGGACGTGAAGGGTCGGTATCCATCCCTGATGGACGGGACTTGGGACCCAGAGTCGAGGCTAGGTCAATCTCGACTCCGGTCTCCCATTTCGTGACCGCTCGTATGGGGCCAGAATAGTGTTTACGGCCATAGGCGTACCATGTCACCACTGTGAGGACACCTGTGCTGGCCAGCACGAGCGGGCTCCAACTGACATTTCCTGGGGCATTCAGCCGGACCAACGAAAAAGGTATTTTCCAGGAAACCTGCTTACGAGCCGTGACGGGGTATGTGCCAGGTAACGTCTGGACGATGATGACCCCGAGCGCAAACAGGATACCAATGCAGGCGAACGGTTTACTGTCATAGTCAGCGCAAGAACACAAGAGTCGTGTCGGTCGGACCGCGACTCACCTCAAACTCCTTAGAGACCAGCTTGTCCTCCCTTCAAGTTGGAGATTCTTCTTGGAGAGCAAATACAGGATGACAGGTATTGACTGTAAAAGTTGAGCGAACAGCTTGCTCCGAATAAGAGCGTGTTATACTCACGTAACCAGTGTACGCCAGGGAGCTGCACGTGACGGCCAACACCCCACGCAGGGTTCGCAATCCCCCAATGAGGAGGAAAGCGAAAGGCATACAGAGGAGCACCGCCGTCCAATGAGCAATGACCGGTACTCGATGTTTGTTGGTTCGCCTGATGGCCGCTGAGAAGGGCAGGGCATTGTCTCTAGCCAGGGCGAAGAGGAAACGCGAAGTAGCTTGGAGCTGGGCTAAGACTTGGAGAAGGAGGACGAAGATGAGGAGTGTGGTGATGGCGATAGCTCCTTCGGGTGACACTGCACGTTGCAATGTGAAGCCCTGCATACATGAACGAGTGCCACAGCATACACGATGATAGCTTGACTCACGAAAGGGAAGCTGTGGTTCGAGATCTCTTCTCCGTCCTCTGGGCTAATGGACAGGAGCATGAGCACGATAGACTAGACAAGTCAGCTTAGCCATCACGCTCGACTCTCGAGGTAGCTTACGATGTAGGCCAAAACGTAGGTCTGACATGGTCAGTCCTATCCGCACAAACATGTACAGCTCACTCACGAGGATCATGGAGAAAGTCATGGCTTTCGGAACGTTTCTCGAAGGGTTCTTGGTCTCTTCAGCCATGCTACCAAAGTCAGCCGACTCCCGCCCGAGCGTTTCTAGCGATCGACTTACTGAGCCGAGGCGTCCTGACATATCAGCGCGTGTTTCAACGATAGGGAGAGCACAGTGACTCACCACCCCACTCGCGATGGTCGAATACTGCCAACCAAGCAGATACACGTAGGCCTTCGAATTCCAGCCGGAATCGTTAAAAAACCGATCGGTTTGTATACGTCCACCTTTACGGACTTCGGCGACGAGCACACTGATACACAGAATCGCCCAAACCGTCAGACCGTAGATACCTGCCGACGGATCAGCTCGTCGTCCTATCGCTAGTATACTGATCGACTCACCACCGCAAATCCAGAACTTGTGGCTCCTTCCCCAAGCTGTCATACCCACTCCGCCTAGCAGGAGCAGGGCCGCCTGTTTGTTCAGCGGCATGTCCTTCTCGAGACGACAAGAGACGTACGAGGTAGAACAATACCGAATGCCATGTCTGAGGTTGATAGTCGCTTGCCAAAGCCATCAGGCCCGAGATGATATCGCAGATCTCCCATGTGACCAATACCACCTGATTGTTCAGCGTGACCGGCCGGAAAGGAGAGGACAACTTAGACTTACCGCAGCGGCATGTCCTGCAAGCACTATTCCGCCGAGTAGCCAACCCCATTTACGCTCCCCTCCAACACCTCCTCTTGCGCACTTCCATGCCCAAGATGCCATGGCTCCAGCTACTGGGTACGCCGACGCCAATTCCGATAATGTGAGCGTGAGGAACATGGATAGTACGCCCGACATTGGCCACGCCACGAGCTGGTCACCCATGTCAGTTGATGTCCGTATGTCCTGCAGCTTAGCTTGAGTCGACGTACTATCATCTGTGGCCCGCCGTACTGATAAGTGTTTCTCACTGCCAGTACCGTGCCCTTGATTCGTCAGCACGGATCGGAGATGAGCACCGGGGTGAGGGATAAACGTACCTGAAGAGCCCCGATGTTGAGGGTGTTGATGGCAAGACTCGACCAGAAGTTGTATTCCCTCCCCAGTACCGCATCGTATCCCAGCTGTTGAAGCCTAGCTTCATCCCTATCATCCTGAGTCATCTCCTCTTTTTGCTTCTTCCTCCTCCCTCTCCACGCCCATCTTGCCGCCCCGCCCGAAGAAGACGCGGACGATCCAGACGGCGTCCCGGGAATCAACGACGACTTGGTATCCGCACTGGACAGTCTCGACGGCGGGCCCGGGACAGGCAGGTCCGACTGGGGGATGACCGATATTGTCGGGTCGAAAGCGTAACTAGGCGGTATGAGCCTGTGATGCGAGTTGGTCGTTCCTCCGGAATACGTATGACTCGGGATCGAGATCGAGGCGCCGAACGACACTCGGCCACCCGACGGTCCATTTCCTTCGGCCTGAGGGTACGGCTCGAATGCGGAAGTAGACGTTTCGTGATCATTTTCATTGGCGTCAAGGATTGATGGCGAGAGATAAGTGTTGTATGGAGTCGGTGCGGAGAAGCTCTGTTCGTGTTGCTGTTGCTGTGTTTGCAGCCTTTCGCGCACTTCAGGTGCCATCTCGAGTCCGATTCGTAACGATGAGATTAGGTATATGATCGGCAATCGCGTACAATGTGTTCTAGCGCCTGCTCATCCTTCTGGTGCGAGATAGGATGATAAACAGTTTTTTGGTAATGTGATTGTCGGTCGTCTCCGATAACGATACCGCCTCAATCCAGGTCGACCGTGCGTGCGAAAGAAAAGGGGGAAGGAGTCTGAGGCCGAAGAATCTCGGGCGAAGGCAGGAGGATACAAGTGTGGAAAGGATGAGAGAAGTCGGAAGTGAGGGCGAGGCGAAGCAACAGTAAACCTTGGCAGACCGAGGACGACAAGGGATTGCCGGTAGAATGGCGTCGTACTACTGTTATCTGCCTCTTTGTTGTGGACGACGCAGGTCGAGTCTGGGTAACGAGTAGAGTAGATGTATGTTCGGTAGTGATGTGCTGGCGTTGTGGGTAGTGGAGGGAGGGCTACTTGTAAGGAGATAAGACAATCACTGGGCGAGGACGTAAAGTACCTCTTCAGGGCCTGCTGGTCACTGGCAAAAGGCCAAGACAGACGTTCTGCTGGGCATCCACTTCGACCCCTACCCAGTCTTGATTGCTTATGTGCAATGGCGTGTATGCATGTCTGATATGTGTACAGTTTCTAATGAACATCTAATCATCTAGGTCTCACTTGGGCACGACTTTGAACAACGTCTCGGCGATGTACGGCACGACTAATCGGCCAGGGCCTGGTACACCCAGTGTACTGTCCGCCAAACCACTGTCTAACCAGCTCGCACAAGCCCAGCGGGCAGTCCCAACCAGGAATATCCAGGTCCATATCCTGCCTGACCAGCCTCTCACCTTCCTGCCCGTGAGTTTCTTGAATGCGACTTCGAGCCCGCAGCCGATGCCGGAGAGGATGAAAAACCCGCTTAGTGGAAGAACGTCGGGCACGGGCTTCATCGAAAGTTCGCCGAGCGAGTGATAGGCCGCAGAGAGGATAAAGATGAGTGGAGTGACGAAAGTCGATTGTTGAGCGAGACCGAATGGGTACAGGATGCAATTGGCGATCAGCAGGAATTGGTGCTATCCCAGCATCAGCATGATCAGGCGACAAGGAACGGTGTGTGGTGACTGACTCGGAAAAGCTGATGCCATCTCCTGCCCCACATGTCCAATAGACTATCGGCTTTCCACGGTTGATCCATCAGATCCACCTCCCAGCTCTCGACCTCCCATCCGGCCAATAACGCCATGACCGCAAAGGTATGGTACCCGCTGACCAGACCCTGCCAGACGACAGTACCCACAGACAGGGTGATGACTGTCTCGACCAACAACCGAGGTGCGAGTACTTGCAGTGGCGTATTGGGGAAGAGGAAGATATCGTTCGTAGTGATGAACTTGTCAACGGCGTGGGGAGTTCCACGAGGATTACCCAGGGTTGTGAATGCTGTATACCGCTCAAGGGCAAGGAGTGTGTCGATTGCCCATATGCCCTGCAAGGCGAGCAGGGCATGACGTGCCAGAGCTTGACCGCGTGTCTTGCTTGACGAACGAGATTGGGGTAGCCACCGTTCGACATGGACAGGTTTAGCGTAATTGTTCATCGTCACACTCCCATCGCTCTCCTGCTTCTCTTCCTTGTCATTGTCGGTAGGCACGCCGCTTCCGTTGGCGTGACTAGGCGGTGGTTGTACAGTCCCCACCGTGCCCCTGTCGAGATCGACATTGAGACCGACCATGCGCGAATTGATGCACAGGTCAAAAGCTGATCGGAATTTGTTCCGCCCCTTGGCCGTGTAGCCGTCGATATATGGGCCCTTGAGGAAGGCGAACTCGGCATACTTGATGAGAAGGTGGAGAAATGCGATCCCCAAGCCGTTGTTGTACGCGTTGAGCTCGGGCTCTACTCGATGTCAGCTGGACCACGCACGTCCTGGCAGCGATACATACGATCGAATCGGTACCCGATCCAAGCATTCACCATCAAAGTCACTCCCACCAGGCCAGCCGCCAGTCTGTAGCCCCGTGTACCCTCATATTGCAGCAGGTAAGCCTGCAAACCCAACGGTAAGAGAGGGATCAAAGCGACTTGATGCGCGTTTGACCAGGCGATAGGTTCGGCCGTCCGGAGGATATGATGGTGCAAGGGCGAGAGGAGCGGGCCGAATGACTCGTCCCGTGTTGGGAGGAGGTTTGTCATCTCATGAAGGACATTGAACAACTCATAAGTTAGAGCAGGTCTGAGGCAAAACTTCGGTCACGGTCGATTTGCCTTCACGTCACAAGGTTGTAAGGCGAAATGGAGTATACCGCCTGAGCCTCCACCGGACACTATAGCCAGCGGAGCGGTCGGAGCGGGCCAGCGTATCGGTCGCCCACACGTGGCTTTTTGTCAAGCTGTTCATTTCGGTGACGCGGCGACCGCCTGCCTTTCACGTCGACTATCAATCGGCGACCCGGACTCTTTCATATCCATAGCTGGAGGCTCTCCGCTCAGGCCTGGCGACTGTTCGTGGCTGCCATGCCACACTCGCACATGGACCAGCGTCCGAAGGCTGGACGTTCGGCGTCAATTCACGCTGAGACGGTGCGAGCGCTTTGATCCTCGACTTAACCTCCCCCCCCCCCTCCCCCCTGTCAAAGTGTACCGTTGCGTACACCCAGGTCTGAACGCTTGGATACCATGCAGGGCATCCCTCGTCTCGTGCGATAGACGCTCGACCCCATTTCCGGCGTCGTTTGCCCCGGGGTCGTCAACGATACACACAAGATGGCCTAAAGGGGGGTAGTTGACCAAGCTCAACGTTGACTCAAACAGCCCTGGCTCATGTGCGATCTCATACATCTCTCACGCACAGTATCAACCATTTCCCAACCAGCATCATGCCGTCCAAGAACAAAAAGAACGGGCGATCCTCACCGACTGTCCTGCGAGATGTCTCGCTCAACGTCACTCCCGCTCCGAGCAAGACTGTCGAGGTCAAGAAGGAGATGCCCGAGGTCCAAGTCAAGCAGGAAATCATCGACGTTGTTTCTCTCGATGGGTCCGCCCATCTAAGCGTGACGACGAGGTGTAAACGAGAAGCTAGCGTGTTGAGCATTGACGATGCCGAGTCCACCATCGATGCGTGAGCTCCCTTTCTCGTCGGTCCAGTACGAGTAGAGCTGATTGTGGTGCAGGTTTTTTGGCGATCAAGCGAGGTTCACTTCGGATAAGGAGAACAAGCTTAGGTTCTGGCAATCTCTCTGTGTCGAAGTGGGTCTTTGTTCCCTCTCGAGCACTCCAAGTGTCGAGGTGGCTGATGATCAGTTCGGGTTGGTCAAGCTGGAAGAGCCGGAACTTAGCGTTATCGAAGAAGAAACCGACGACGATGACGATGACGATAGCGACTCCGAACGAGATAGCGACAGCGACTGCTCCGATGAAAGCGAGGTCGAGCTCCCCCCACTCCCTACCTCGCTGAACAAAGTCAAAGCTTTGCTCAATGAGAAAGCCCACGTCAACCTCAAAGACTACATGGCCGCTCGAGCTTCTACCTCCCGAAGCAGGGGTCAGACGACCGACCAGTCCCACCTCGTCTTTCCGACCGCCAAGGCCATGATCAAGTATACTCGAAAGCACAAGAAATTCGTCAAGATCGATACCGTCAAGTCGGAATGGCTTAATCCGCTCTTGCGAACGTTCAATCGCCGATAGTGCAGAATTCGCGAGGTAGCCTAGGAGAAGTGGTGTTTCTTTTGCAATGATGTCAATCCTGATGATGCGAGCTGTTCACTGATCTGAAGTCATGCACTGATACAGCTGCTCGATGAGTGGGATTGGAGCGAGATCCAGATTTTCGGACGAGTCGCCAAAGGCGGATACTGTCGTCAAGCAGGACCTACGCCGATCATTCCTTTCCTTCCCCGTTTCGGGTTGTCCCATTCTGACTACGAATGAGAAAGTCCGGTGTTATTCTTTCTCTTCACTGCACATATCTTTCTCCAATCAAGCTCACCGTCATGGTCACCAACCTCACAGAGAGCAGTTCCGACTTTTCGATCGTCTCTTCCCTCGATGCCTTGTCCATCACCTCGTCTGCTCGACCCAATCAGACTGGTGATGAGGCTCCATCTCACCAGGGCGACAGTGACGGTGTCGTAAGGCCACACGCCCTTGCTGTACCTCCCACCCGATTTCTTCGACACCGATCCGTTGCCAGGGGTGAGTTGACTCTACATGCTTTGTTTGCCTGTTCTAAAGCAGTTAGCCCAGCACCAAAGGGAAGAAGGAGACTCCTCGCTGTCGACGTCGATGTCGGTCATGAATCGAACATCCACGTCCGACTCCTCTTCGCTACCTACCACTCCCTCCGACCTGTCATCGTCATCCTCGCCCGACAGCGTAGTCGTGCTCGAGGTTCACCGAACCGACTCGGACACTGCCACTGACGAGTACTCAGTGGAAAGTCTAGACGAAGTGCCCGAATTGGACGAGTCCGCCGCCCTCAGGTTATCTCGAGTCCCGAGGGTCAGGGGTCCGAGCAGCGTGTTGAGCAGTGACGAGGCTCAATCGACTATCGATTCGTAAGTGTCAAGTGACCGTTGACATCCCTTCCGAGCAGAGGCTGATGTCTTCAGTTTCCTCACTAGCCGATCGACTTTCGTGAGGAACAAGGAAAACAAGCTGAGGCTCTGGCAATCGCTCTGCATAGAGGTGAGTAGACCTGTCCGATCCAGCCAGTGTTCTGCCAGGCCATGAGCTGAGCGTGCAGTTCGGCCTGGTCGATAGCAACTCCGAAGACACCCTCCCTCCAACCGCCTGCAAGACTCCGCGAGACACCAAGAAGAAGACTACTCTCCCTCCCCTACCCACGACTCTGACTCAAGCGAATGCTCTGCTCAAGCAAAAAGCCCACGTCAACATCAACGATTACCTCTCCGCCCGTAAGGTACCTCTGGGGGAAGGTGAACGACGAGATTTTTCACACCTCCTTCATCCGACTTCGAACGCCATGATCAAACACACGATCAGGACTGGGAAATATACGCCGAAGAAGTATGCGAAGGACGAGTGATTACAACCTCTCATGAGGGACATGCGATTCAGTAGGATGTAGGAGGTCCCGGTGATCGGCGGGAAAGGGGTGGGAGGGGGATTAACACGGATGTCATGTATCTTTCTAATGCAACTGTGCAATGTCGTCTTCGACCAAAACCAGGCTCATACGATCCGAGATTAATAATGGTGATGGTACTATACATGCATGTCTATCTGTCCGTGTTTACTACGCTCCGATGATCTGCTTTGCCTTTCTTGACTATAATACAACACACCTCTTGCCCTTCTTTCGTAAGATCTGATCTCTTCGACGACCCATATCGACCTTTCTCAACTGTCTGACTATATCTTCGAACACCGCCAATGTGTTTGTATCCGTCCTCTACCTAGTCAGCCTTGACTGACTCGTAGTGTGACAAAACACTAGGACTCACGGCAGATGTTTCGTGGTATGTACATCCCCAACTAGCGGCCAGTTTCTCCGCTTCTCCAACATCCACTTCCCTCTCATCCGTCAGATCCGCCTTGTCTGCGGTAACTCTCGTCAGCCTGGACCCCCCAAAATCATTGATGAGGCACTCACTACCGACGATTACTAGTGGTATCTTGCCGTCGTCTGGGGGTACTTTGATACGTAAGATCGTTTCCCTCAATCGACTGATTTCGTCGAATGTTTCTCGTTGTGTCAGGCTATCGATGAGTTCCAGTGCTGTCTTCGCCGAAAGAGACAAGAGGGGCGTACGAGAAGACGAGTATGAACCCTTCTGAATCCCGAATAAACAGGTCGTTGAGGGTGAGATACTGATCGACTCCCGCTATCCCCAATTAGACCTATCCCCTTGCCAGAGATTGACTCACCTGTATCGAGGATCTCTAGGAGACAGGGCTGTCCATCTACACTAAACTGCTTCCGATCTACCTCGTCAGCTGACCCCGCCAAGCCGACATCATAGGCAGGCCAGCTAGCTCACAAGAATCCTCAACTGCATTTTTCAGCTTATCCCCCGTTTTGCTGGTGACGGGAATGCACTTGACGTACTGGTCGGATCGTACCATTCGAGATATGAACCATTGATGAACCTGACTGTCAAGGCTGACTTGCCTACTCCTCCTGACCCCATCACGGCGCACTGAAAGTTAGTTCTGAATGGGGGTCGCGATGAAGAGAGCGAGAGAGCTCACTTGATGAACCCTCATCTTCCGCTTTTCTCCGAATCCCTCCTGGCCCGCAACCCTCGAAGTAGAGTATCCGGGCCGTCAGTGATTTCCCGATGGTCGGTCGTGGGTCTGCAGTGACCACTCGTCGACACCACTGGAGTTGCCCGATGTGCAAGAGTACCTTCAACGCCGACACGAGTCGATAGAGACGAAGTCAAGTTTTCGATCAACATTTAGAGTTAGTGTAGCTCGACTCGGGACTAATGATAAGAAGGTCGAAGCGCTGAAATCCGCTTGGCTTGGCCGTGTGTACCCGCATGCGTATGACTTGGACCAAAGGACCACCCTGCTTACCGGTCTCGGAGCAGGTCCTCACTTCAGTGGAGATCTTTGTCTGTCCCCTCAATGTCGGCTGTAGCGCTCCCAACGACAGGATCACAGCATGAGAGATAGATGCGAGCGATGCAGCACAGGACGCGTCCGGACAAACAGGCGCGATTGTTCGGCAATGACGCAATAACGCGTTGCCCCGCCCCGGGCCGTCTCCACCAAGACCCTCTTGGACGAGCTGCATCGAACGCCGACAACTCGCACAGTCGACAACACTGAGAATCGAGAGAACAGCGGAGACATGGTCGAGACACCTCCCCCGCCTTTTCACGTACCCAGCATCAAGCTGAATGACGGGCACACAATCCCCGTCATAGGGTTTGGTACCGGTCAGTCCCATTTCTTCGCCTAGGCTTGAGCTGTGCTTAAGGCTGGGATAGGTACCGCGAATTTCGGAAAAGACTGTACCGAACACGTCCTGACTGCTCTTCAAACGGGGTATAGATATTTGGACGGAGCGCAGCAATATGGGAATTCAAAATCTATCAAAGATGCCTTTCAAGCTTGGGGAGGAAAGAGGGAGGATGTTTATATTTTGACTAAATGTGAGTCTCGGCGTTGCCGGGATATGGTGTCGGGACTGACGGGGTAGGCGGGGTGAACAATGCTTCGCCGGGTGGAAATCACCCGAGGAAAGTACTCGAGGGTCTGCTATACGAGGTGGGTCTTGGAAGGCGCGTGATATGGGTGTGGATCCGTCTGCTGATCGTAGTAGTTGGATCTCCCATACGTCGACATGTGTGAGTCCAGCTTCTAGATCCGGCGAGGGGAAGGGGTCCGGCTGACTATCGTAGTCCTCATCCACAATCCATTCGTACATTGATGATTTGGTTACCTGGCTGGCCACGAGACCTGTGCTGACGTGCAGTACTCCGCACCGTTATCGCTTTCCGAAAGTTGGGCGGTCATGGAAGAACTGAAGAAGGAGGGCCTGACCCGTTCGATCGGCGTGAGCAATTACCGCGAAGAAGACCTGCTCGAGATGGAACCCAATTGGACCATCCCACCGGCGGTTAACCAGGCAAGCCAACACCGCCTAGAAGTATCAGATACCAAAGCTGATACCTCAAAACACAGATCGAGCTTCACCCATATGTCTATCACGCGGATAACGTCCAGCGGCTACTGGAATTACAACGTAAACACAACATCACCGTCCAGGCTTACGCTCCCCTAAGCCCTATCGTGAGGGACCAGGGCGGACCTGTAGATCCCGTCGTCGCCAAGATTGCAAGTGAGCGTAATGCCACTTCAAGTCAGGTGTTACTAGCTTGGGCTGCCAAGTATACTCGAGGATGCGTTGTCACGTAAGTCCATTCCATGTTTCTGGGTAGACGGGGCTTGGCTGGGATCTGCAATTTCCGGATCATCTCGGCGTGCCTGTTCTAGGCCCATTCACCAGCCCCCGCAGTCCCTCGCTTCATGCAGATGACTTATTCTTTAGGACCTCTCGCAACCCGGACCGTCAGAAGGAACAGCTCGAGAGCGTCGAGTTGATGCCGGCATTAACGTCAGACGAGGTCGAGGCTATTTCCACAGCTGGCAGGGGCTTGTTCGAACGTCATTTTCAGCATCAAGTATGGGACGAGGCCAAGCCATAGGGAGAAGGTGTAGTTGGCTTAGTGGGCGTATAGTTGCAGTGTGTAGATAGATGGTGAATGCTTGTCGTCCTTGGAGTGACAATCCGCCACATTGTCGGTGTTTGTCATCAGCTCGTTGCTTGTTGTTCCGGACCATGCGGTCGAGGCCAAAAATAGGCCATCAAGGGGGATTTGGGGATTACGTCCCTCTCTGTTGATGCTCAAATATGTTTGCCCGTTGGAGGGAGAATTAATTACTGCTTCAGGCAATTTACGGTTTTGCCCTGGTGCGAGTACGGAGATACCTACGCTACAGCTGCCATGATGTCGACAGATGAGCAGGTAGCGAACTCATCTGTGGCAGGCATGCATCATGGAGTTCGAGGGCTCGTTGAAGCAGATCTGCGAGGGCCTCGGATCAGGACGTGGACGACCGCACTGGCTGCACAATGGCGCAGAAAGGATTGAAAGACCATGTCTACATAGTAAAACGGTCATTGAATTCATGGCCGGGCCGCGCTCCTCATCTCGTTACGCGTTGACCGATAGTCCAATGTACCGACCCGGTCATTTGTTGATTCCTTTCACAACTGAACCCCGTTACATCTCTCGCCATCGACCCCGAGCTACTCTCATCTACTCTATACAAAGCAGTCGACCCTCTTACCAGTGCACATCGAAATCAAATTCAAGGTCAATAACGGCACGCATGGAAATAGAAATAAACTGAGGAACGGAGGCGACCGTAAAACGCAAATATAAGCAAAGCATCGCACCGCCCATTCGCGGCGCCACACCACAACCCGAATTAACCCTTGGTCTTCGTCTATCCCGTTTCTTCTCATTCCTTCCCCTCCTTCTTTGTCTATAAATACGTTCACTTCTTTTTATACTACTATACTACGATACATACCGGTACGGCACAAAGAGGGATTTCACATGCAGGACCAAACTCAGTAGGCAACGGAAGAAAATAAACCACAAATCGGATGAGATGCGGAAAAGGAGAGAAGAAGTCGATTATGGTTGGGACGGAGGAGGCGACGTCTACCACCACCATGCCATTCATCGTTGGACAGACTCGACAAAGGACTGTACTGTGATCGAGTCGGGACCTTCACGTCTTACTATCGACGACCTCGAGCGGATTGAAAAGGAGAAGAAAGAGTGGATCCCGCAAGGAAGGACCTGTTCACATTCATCGACACCGACATCGGCATCGAGGCCATCGTCAGTGCGGAGGAGGAGGAAGGAGGTCGGGGAGGAATTGTCGACCATTAGCACTATCGATCCATCACGTTCCACCTCACAACGTCGTCGGCGTCGTAGATCGACATCGCGTATACCGATCTTTGGCACTGCAATTGCTCTCGCCCTTCTCCCCACCGCCTTTGCCGCTCCAACTCGGACATCCACCCACTCGCTCATCCCCCGACAAACCACTTCTAGTAGCACCACCGCACCTGATCCGCAAGTGACCAAGCCTGAACCCCGCATAGATGAGGAACAAATCGATTACAATATCAAATACCTCACGTCCATGTCGACGCCGACGCATGCTTTGCCCACCGACGTCTATGTGGTGGATGAGCGGAGATTACCATTCTACATGACACAGAATGAGGCAGGGGAATGGACAAAAGTGGATGATGCTTGGTTTCTATACGGGCGCCGTGCGGGGGTAGGTCGTGCACTCCCTTATTCGTCTCATATGGTGGCTGGATCGGCTGACTGGGTAGGACGTGTCTACAGCCAGTTTCTCGCCTGGTGACGACCCTAGCGCGACGGCTGTGCCGACCACGCAGGTCAGCGACATGTCCCAATTCGCCATCAAGGATAACCTCCCACCTGGGTGAGTCTGCATAATGGTTGAAGGCCAGGGAGAATCTGTTGCTGATTAAGCAGGTGGGGTATCGAGGCTACGCGATCCAACTTCTACATTACCCCTCTTATCGTCGCGATGAGCGTTATTCTCGCTCTCATGATTGTCGCTGGTATCATCTTGTGCGTCACATCGTGGTAATCCACTATAGGCAAGCGCTGACAAGTACCAGCATCGTTATCAAGCGTCGGAAACAACATCGTCGGGCGAAACGACGCGCGGCAAGGCTGAGGCGGAAAGCGTTGGCAGCAGCTGGGCTTACAGAGGATGATATCAACAACGACCGAGGCGGGGACGGCATCGACAGTGCCCTTCGCAAAAAGCTCGACGAGATTGATAAAATCACCAAAAGCAAAGCACCGGGCGCTGAAACCAAGCAGCGCAAGGAGAGGGAACGTGGACCGACGGCACTCATTCGGACAAAAGTGCGATCGTGGAACCAGGGTGTGGGGCTATTGCGTCGGAGGAAAGGTGGATTGGGTCCTACAAGGAGCAACACGCCTTCGATCGAGGTGATTGATGATAAAGAGGACGAATTGAATGGTCGGCTTCACGGACGTGGCTCGAGCGATACAGAACGGACGACACCGACCGTGGCTTCTCATTCCAGTATCGATCGTGCCGGGACGTCTGGCAGTGGGAGCGGGGAAGCGACAACAAGCGATACGAACGAAACCCCTTCGTCTTCTGAACTTTCCCGTACAGTCACTCAGCCTCCACCTTCAACAGCGACCTACTTTCCTCCAGCCTACCGTCCCGCATCGGTCCGGTCCCTTCATGTGCAACAAGGCGCTAGCTCTTCTCGCTCTCCCGACGCTTCGGGGTCTTCAGGCCCACGCAGTGGTCCCGACGATTCAGGTGCCGCCGCTTCACCTCGCGAAAAGACGAACGTTCCCGGATACTACCCGGCTCCAGCTACCGAGGACTCGGAGGTGGCTTTGGCAGTTGCCAGTCGAAGTGATGGGAAACGGAGAATGGACGTTGCGCCTCCAGATGAAGAAGAGGAAGAAACGAACCGGATCAGGCATATCGCTACGGACGATAAGCAAGTCCTGGAACGGATGCGGATGGGGGCTTCTGCCCCTCCTCAGCATGTAGCAGGATGGGGCGGCAGCGTCGATATCGACGGCCAAGGGGGACCCTCAGCGCCGGAAGTCGAAGTGGACGAACAAGGATTTGAGCGACACGACACAGCCGTCCTTCAAGTCCCGCCTCTTCCAGCCGACCAAGATGGTTCCAATGGAGGACAAGGATCTTCATCTCCATTCCCCCGTCCACCATCTCAACGACATAGGCTGTCGTACCGCCTCTACTCGCAGGACGACCTCGCCGCTTCTCTAGGTGTAGACGAGCGTCATCTCTTACCCTCAGCTCCCCCGCCCGCTCATCCCGATCACATGACACCTTCCGCCCCTCCCTTCCTCGCGAACGAAGATGACGCGGACACTGCTGCCACGCCGGCGCCATCGGCTCCGGCCTTTGATGACAATGAGGGGGATGAGCATAATCATTCATTCTCGAATGACGAGTCGGGTGTAGATGGAGGTGACGAGTACGCCAGGACAGATACGAACGATACGAGAGAATCGGACGATTCGGTAGCGCCACCTCACGATCACGGCGAAGCTAACGCGGCGGGGCTGGGGCAGGAAGAAGAGGATAGGGGGTTACGGGAGAACCCATCTCGATCTCGGAATCCGTCATTACCGCTCTACGAGCCGTGATCCCACTTGTTTTGTAAAAGCGTAGGAGCCAAGTACATGGGCCGTTGTAGCGAATACACTAGAATCGTGTTGTATGCACTTTAGGAATGTATCGAAGGTCTACCGTACCAGTGCTGGGCAGGACTGTCTGTCTGTCACCTGGAGACGCGCCGCGGATAAGTTAAATTCATGACATCTCACGTCCATCAACGTTCTCTTCTCTTCTTCCTTTCACTTGCTCATACGGTCCATCTTAGCATTAGAAGCTACCTCAGAGTCTCTCCCAACCCAGCACCAATCTCCTCTTATGCTTCACGACACATAGCGACGGCCCGGCCTAGGCTCGACGACATGCCGAGAGGCAAACGAATCAATAATGATGTCCGACCCGCCCCGGCCTCTTTGGAACACATGCAATCGTCGCAAGAACGATTCCAACATCGAAATCTAACGTCAAGACAGCAGACCGTCGCTATAATTCAGCTACAGAAACAAGAAGCACTGGATCGGGAGCGGGACGAAGAGCGCGGGCGAGAACGAGAGGTCGCGGCTCAAGCGAGGAAGGCGAAAAGGGATGAGGATATGAGCGAAGGGAAGAAGGCGAGAATCGGTCTAGGGGAAGGCAAGAAAAGTCCATCGAAATCTAGCCGTCTGCCGTTCAAACCTCTTCCTCCGGGAGCTTACGAGACCCCGAGCCGGTATTCGCCCATTAAGAAACAGCGGTCACCCGTTTGGTTGGAGGGTACCCCTGGGCCTAGTCAACTAGCTTCAGCGAGATCGACGAAGAGGAAGAGCAAAGCTGAGGGAATTGGGAGTGGGGATGATCAGGACGATAAGGATTTCACGGTTACTCCACGGCGTACCGGCAAGATCCAAAGTCAAGCGATCAAGAAGGTGGCTTTGGACTTGGACAAGAATAGTCCTAGTCCCGGATCAAACTCTCTGAAGTCAGCTTCGAAGAGGAGGAAGAAGGCGAGGGATGACGGGCGGGCAGAGGAGGGGCAGGTTACGACAAAGCGCCTTAATGCCGGGGACTCGGGCCTCTCTTCGCTAGCAAAGACGAGAGAAACACTCCGCAAGAAACAACCCTTCAAATTCAACCCTGTGCCGCAAGCGAGACCGAACGCCGAAGCCGGTCCGTCCACACCTCTACGACGATCGCCCAGAAAGGGCGGAACGACGGACAGCCAATCATCCACCCAACCCGTTTCGAGCCAGACGACCGCGGTTCCCAAAACGCGCGGAAAGCGAAAACGGAACGACAAGCAGACGAACGGGGAAAGTAGCAGTCCACTCTCACCAGCGCCTTCGTCACCGGCTATGTTGCTCGATCTCGACTTTGACTTGGAGGAGGACTGTCAAGGATCTAGATTTTTCAGACAGGAGTTGGAGCGACGGAGAGCTGAAGAAGCAGCTGCCAACGCCGTTCCAGCGTATGTCACCGCGAGGATAGTCGTGATGTACTATAACACTGATGATATGTTAGACCGCCTAGCCCCTCTTCGACTATCGACCTTGAGGATACGCTTCTCGGAGCACTGGGGATCAGCGACTTTGATTCTGACCCTTATTCTCAATGTCTCAACGACGAGGAACGAGACCTTGTCAAGCAACTGGAGGATAAGCTCGACCTCTGCCTCGTAAGCCTTCAGTCCTCGCTGGTTGATATTCCGGGGCGGGGCTCACCGTGCTAGTTCTGTCACGAACCCCTGCCATACGAGACGAGCGCCGAATTCCGTAAACTCCGGGAAGACTACAGTACAGCGACGAAGGAGATCCGATTCGATCTCAAAGCAGCCTTCTGCAGTCTACACCTGGCGGAAAGTCGAGTCATTCCATTGGGTCGTCATCGCGGGTACCCGGTTGAAATCCCTTGGCTCGATATGTGGCGTACACTCGAGATACCTTGGATCCGGAAACGGATTAAACGAATCACCGAGCATCCCAAATCATCGGCATTGTTTGCCGATCGTCTCGATATCCTCAAGGAGAAAGGACTCAGTCAGCTGAGGGATGACATGGTCTATAAGGCCGCACCTGGCTAGTGAGTAGTCAAGTCTCCTCGAGGTGGTCGGCGCTAACGCGCGGTCTTCAGTTATGGTCAGCTCGGCGCTGAGCTCATCAAGGACTACCTCAACGAACTCGACCACTGGGACGTCCAGCCGTACCGGCCCGATCGATACAAACCCCTAACACTCGACCAATACCGCGAATTCGTCCTGGTTCCCGAAGCAGCGACCTGCCTTATCATGCACATCGACCTCTCCTACTCGCCCGAAAGCGGGAGCTTTGACGACATCTACGCCCAAGCCGCTATCGTCCGCCACCAAAGCGTAGACTACGGTCGTGTGATGGCAGAGAGAACATCTGCGAACGCCGTCAAAGATCCGTATCTCCGAGATAAGAGGGCGCGAGAACAGATAATCAGGGAGAATCGAGCGGACGAAAAGCAGCGAAAGACGCGCAAGGCCAAGAAGAGGGGGAAGAAGAGGATGAAAGCAGAGGAGGGTGAAGATGAGGGTGAAGTGATCGATATCACTACTACGCCGCCGAAGGGCGCGGTATTGTCAACGGTGAATGTCGGTTCTTCACCCCTCACGCCCATTCCAGAGACTAGGCGAAACGACCTTCTTGAATCACCACCCACCCCTCCGTCCGCCATACCTACGAGAAGGACGAGTCCAAGGAAGAAGCCAACACCAGCACCAGCACCAGCCGAACCGCTTTCGCAAGAATCGTTCGGTGACCTACGGCTCGGATCGCAGGATTTAGCGCAACTATCAGAGATCGAAGCGACCCAAGCGCAACGATCCAAGGTCGATGCGCATAGTTTATCCCGATCACAAGATTCGTACGGCGATATCCAGATCGGGTCCCAGGAGTTGGCGGTGTTGGAAATGGCCGAAAATGGCGTTATCGCTCACTAGAGAGGAGGTGAAGGCTACGTATCATACAGTGGTTTTTGTTGTAAAGCGACACCTCATGTACTGGACCACTGTGATCCGTATTCAGGTCATGAATGTATGTATCCTTACGCAAAGTTGGTCGTCGTGCAGTATCGACAAAGTCTTGACTCTACTCGAGTCTCGATGACTCCAGTGGCCGCTGTCCACCCGCATCCTATGGCCCGTCCCTCCTGGCCGCTCCCATCCATCCATGTCCCACCACGTACGCGATGCAGATGTCAACATGCATGGTATGGATCATAATGCAAAGGTCTGTCTGTCTGTACTGATTACAACTGTTTTGATGACACGATCCCAAGACTGCCAGTACGTTTCGAATCCGACAAATTTCCCTGTATCTCCCTTAAGCACCGGCCGTTTCCAACTTTGCCTTTTTCACTTCGGAACCACCCGTCTGAGACCCAGCCGTCGGTGAGATCTTGGCACCCGTCGCCGACGCCGACGCCGCTGCCGTCGAAGTGGGAGTGGGAGTGGGTGACTCTAATTTCCGTTTCACCCCAGCCGGTGATGCTCCGACTTTCGCAGGCGGCCCTGATCCTGGACCTTGGGTAGTGGTAGGCGGTTTCAGACCCGGTTTCCCATTGATCGGTTGAGCCTTTTTCATCGGTAATGGAGGTAGAACGCCCGTTGCCCAAATCCGATCGGCGACTTTCAAATCGATATCGACGCCGACGACGCGGATGTACCGGAGCAAAGCCGATGCGTTGGGTCCGACGATGTTGACGTCGCCTTTGGCATTGGCGACTTCGGCGATCATACCAATCACGCGAGTGAGGGTGGCACCTGGTGGAGCGGGACCAAAGACTTTGCCTTTGGTCCCAGCAGCTGGCGCAGGGGCTGGGGCTACTGATGCGGGCGCGGGTGCGGAAGCGTTGGCGGTCGAAGATGTAGAAGCTGAAGCCGCTGGAGCTGGAGCGGTAGGGGATGGTGCTGAGCCGGTAGTCGTGGAATTGGCCGCAGCAGGCGTCGAGGCGGGAGGCCGAGCTGACGAAGCGTTCGTCGCTGCCTGCGGTGGTCTCTGCGCCGCCGCGCCGGCCGCTGCAGGTCTTACAGCAGGTGGACGAACGCTCGCCCCTCCTGGACGAACAGCTTGAGCGACACCATTAGGCCTCACAGTCGGAGGTCGACCGACTCCCGATGCTCCTGCACCTGCACCGGCCTTGCCTGCGCTGGCCGCTGCCATCTGCTTGTTCTTGTTGATGACCCAAGCAGAAATGACTTCGACAGCCTGTGCCGGTCCCAGGACCGTCAACTTTTCCAGGATATCCGCCGTCAAGTGTCCGAACGTTTGCTGATCCAGACTGAGAGTCGAGCCGTCACATGTGAATGGCAAGGGTTTGCCGTTTTGATCTGTGGTGGCGATGACTGATTTTTGACGCAGGGCAGCAGTGATGGGCGTTATGGTCACTGCTATCTTGCCCTTGGCCGGAAGACCCTTCGAGATTCCGGTGGTTGACTGAGTCGAGACTGGCCGAGGAGTGGGTCGGACAGACGCTGCGATGGGTCGTTGAGCTTGAGCATGCGGATGATTGGCGGGGAGAGGTCGTTGCTGATACCCCTGATTCGGATGGGGATGAGCGTGGGGGTGTGGTTGAGCATGAGGATGAGGATGATGAGGATGTTGCTGGTCATGCGGCATCTCCCTCAACTTCTTTTGCCTCTCTTCCACCCTTATCCTCTCTTTCTCCCGCTTCACATCTGAGTTCTTGCCCTTGCCTTCAGCTTTGAGCGCGTCTTTCCTCTGCTTTTCCTCAAACTTCGGTCCTTCCTTCGGATCGATGATCCATACACTTCCCTTGGACTCTGGATCGTCCTCCGGAATACGCGGGACTTTCAAGAACGCCTTGTTGAGCGATAGGTTATGCCGGATAGAGTTTTGCCATCCGGCATCAATGTTGAGGCGGAACCATTCCCACTCGCCCGCTACCCAATTGCACACTTCGCCCAACGTTCCCCTACCTCGTGGCAAGTAGAGCAAAGCACGATGAATGATGGTGGCGAACGTCGCGGTAGGTTTGAGCGGTGGTGGACCGATGAACGGTTGGGCGTCTAGACCTATAAGGGGACCAGGAGGTGGTCGAGGACCAGCACCAGATGGTGGGATGGGTACGTTGACTTGGATATGACCTGGTCGGCCTGGCGTCTCGATCAATTCGGTAAGGACGAAAGGCTTGGTCGGTTCGGGTGTACCGGTATTGGATGAAGATGGGGTGGAAATGATTGGCGGTCGGACGGGAACGGGCGGACGGACAGCTTGGGGTGTGGTGGGGGCATTCGATGGAGGAGGTGGTGGTCGGACAGGTCCAGCTACAGGACCAGGCTGTGGGGCTTGAGCCTGTGGGGCAGGTGGAGGAGGAACGGGTCTGACTGGTGTCGGCACGGAGTTGAGAGTTTCCACAGATGCCAGTGTAGGAGCAGGGGGCGGAGGGACAGTAACAGCGGGTGCGACCGGTGCAGTCGTCGTCGCGGCAGCGGCGGCAAGGGTTGGTACAGGCGGCGCGCCAGGAGCGTTTGAAGCGACAGAAGGAGCGGAAGCGGCGGGAGCGATAGCAGCCGCCTTGATCTTCTTTTTCGACTCCTTTTTCGCAGGTGTCGTTTTCGTCTTTTCCTGCTTGGCCTTTGGTTTCTCCTTGTCCTTGACGGCCGTCTTTTCCTGCTGTTCTGCCTGCTCCGCCTCTAGATGCTCCTGCAGAGTCATTGGCGGGCGATCTTTGACTTCCTCCGCTTGTCGTGCCACAGGCGGCACTGGCGAATCGACTTGCATCACTTCGTCCTTGATCGCGGCTTCTGCGGCTTTGGCCTTGGCAGTCTTTGCAGCTTGGACTTTCTTGCTCTTCGTCGGCTGCTTGACAGCGGCGGCGGGGTTAGTGACGGAATCGGCGGCGTCGGCGGTAGCCGCGGTGGGAGCCTTGGGCGGTGAAGTGTTCTTCTTAGTCGCCGCCTTCGATTTGGCTGTTCCTCCCGCCTTGCCTGTCGCCGTACCGGCCTTTTCGTCTTCGCCACTCGATGCTGAAGATAGATCCGATTCTGCTTTCGAAGGTTTGACCTTCAGCCTGATCTTTGGTATAGGTTTGGGCGGTTCCTTGACGACTTCCTCCTCATCCTCCTCTTCGTCTTCCTCTTCATCCTCATCATCATCGTCGTCGTCCTCACTCTCGTCCTCGTCCGAATCATCCTCGTCGCTATCGCTGTCGGAATCGCCCGAAGCACTTCCGCTCCCATCGGACCACTCGTTGAGCCATTCATGACCGTCCATCGCGAGGCCCAACCCATGTCCGTCCGGAGCGGTAAAGACATTGTACTGTTCCGGGAATCTCGTCGCCAACGCTGCAGCGGACGAAGGTCCAGGTCCAGCAAGTCCTTCTCCGTAGAATTCCTGGTAACCGACGTCCTGGGCGGGTAGGTTGTAAGGGTAAGGAAGCTCTTCGAGAGCATACGATTCGTAAGGAGTGTTGTAAGGTGACCCGTCAGGCGAGGGAGGGAGGATAAAGTGGAAGATACGGGTTGCGATCTGGATCTGGGATCTACATTCGTCAGCCAAGAGGTCGACGCCGAGGACCCAAATAGAGAAACTTACCCCTGATTTAGGGGAACGATGGATCCCCGTACAAAGTACCGATCGTCCACCCAAGCTCCGTTCCTTCCGTAGATTTCTAGGCAGAAATGACCGAGGTCTGTGAGATAGTTGATCTTGGCGTGATTTCTTGAGACGCTCTTGAGCGGTCCCAGATCGACATCGACGTGTTCGAGCGAGTTCGAAGCGGCACGCATAGGAGGAGGAGGGGGTGGAGGTGGTGAGTCGGAAGTTGCCGCGAGTGCGAGCGCTTCGAGCGCAGCGGGGTCTAGGCCGGGAGAAGTTTCGAAAGGTACAGAAGCGATTGTGGGGTCGACGTCGTGTGCAGGCGCAGGATTATGTGGTTCGACATCGGAAGGAAGTCCGTCGGGGACTGGTGTGACTTCGCTAGGCGGAACAGGCTCGGCAGTGCCCTCCAGCCGCGAGTGCGCTTCTGCGGGTGATGGCTCGGACAACTTGACAACGTCGTCCTCTTCCACCTTGACCTCCACCTGATCCTCCGAGAGCGAGCGAGGCTGAGCCGAATGAGCCTCGGCAGCCGTCGCTTCGCCCCAGGCCGCGTCTCCTGTCCCCGAGATCGGCAGCTCCTTGTGAACGCTGACGATCGGCGTCGCAGATTCGGGATCCTGCGATGCGTTGGCTTCCGGTCCAGGAGCTCCTTCGCTCGGGTCCGCGGCTTCGAGATCCTTTGATGCGTGGGCTTCAGGTCCGTAATTCCCCTCGCTCAGCCCGACCTGATTCTCGGCGTCGAGATGATGTGCTGGCGCGGCACCTTTCTCTGCCGCATCCACGGCTTCGTCTCCAGCGGCACTCTCGACCTGAGGCTCTTTCCTAGCACCGCCCGCTGCATCCTGGACAGCAGTCCCCGCCGGTCCCTCCGCAGCCCCTTCCTCTGACATCCCGACAGCCTCTCCTTCTATCTCCGGGATCTTCGGCTTCACGTCCTCCATCATGACATCCTCCATCATGATGTCTTCCAGTCCAGCAGACTCCAGAGGTGGTATCGTAGGCCCGCCGAGGTTGCGCTCGTCGGGCGGTGGCAGTATCCCTCCCTTCCCATCCTGTCATTGATCAGCTCGTACTCCTGCACTCATCTCGGAAGCAGGGCGACTGACGCAATTCCGCCCGATCATGACCGTGAGCGTCCTGACATAGTAGCTGAATCCGGTGATATCATCTCCGAACTGAAGCTTGTAAAACGCAGGTTTCGGCTCGGTCTTGGTCCGGTCGACCGGTAACGACGCCAGAGAAGGTACGGGCGGCTGCCATTGTGTTTGTAAGTGCGACATGGATGGTGGCGGTCGTCACTCGCCTCGTTCCCGTGTCTTGATCTTGCCCTCGCAAACTTTTTTTGCAAAGAGTCAAGAAAGACAGGAACGAGGACTGTTGATGACGACCCGGACCGCTCTTTCAAGGTCGACGCTCTATTGTTGGATGCTGAGAATGGGCTAGCGGCTCGGCATGCGATATAGCGAGAGTCTCCGGTGTCGTGACGAGGTGTTGTGCGCAGATGATCTATTGACTACAGATGTCTTGATGGAAACGTTTGATTGCAATATGGTCCGGCGGAGGAAGCAAATCGATCCGTCAAAGGTACAAGCTTCTGAAGAGTCGGAGGGACCCGCAGAAAAACAACACCTACCACTCAACGACGAAAATTTGCCATCCTGCATCTGTAAAAGGTAATTTTCTCGAATCCAGCTTTTCTGAGAATGTTACTGCCAAAGCTCGAATCCTGATTTTCTGAGAATATCCGGCTCCCAGCGGCGAGCGCCGCCCCACCGTGTTGACTGTCGATGGTCACGATGCGGTGAAAGATCGGATCAGCCGGTTTACTGGAATCCTTTCGTTGAAGCGTGAGAGCAGAAGACGAGAGGGTAAGCAGTTTGTGAAAGGGTGATTGCTGGAATCAAGAATATGTCCGGATGACGCGTAGGAAGCCAGTACCTTCAAGTGAGATGCCATTCTCGCTACTGCGATTGGTCGATGAAACTCTGGTCGAGCGTCATGCAGAGCAGAGCCCGGGCGTGCGTGCACATGCGTTCCGCATATATAGCCTGACTTCGCTTTGTAGATTGACAACTCACACCTACTTGTCTTGCCACCGTCAAAACCTAGACGTTCAAAATGGCAGCCGCAGTCAAGAATGCCGCTCAGTCGGGTGAGCACCCTTTAATGTCTCTTCCTCAGTCTTGCTGAACGCTGACACCTCGATCTAGTCGTCAACAATGCCGTCGGAGATGCCAAGACGAGGCAAATGGAGTCTTTCACTCAGCATCAAGACAAGGACACGCCCTTGACCACCTACTTTGGTACAAAGATGGCCGAGACGGACGTCGCTTTGAGGGCTGGTGCTAGGGGACCAACAGTGCTCGAGGGTGAGTCAGGGCTCTCGTCATTAGCGGCGGTGGCAAAGTCTGATTTGTGCTAGACTTTCACAACAGGGAGAAGATCTCGCACTTTGATCACGAGCGTATCCCTGAGCGAGCGGTTCACGCTCGTGGAGCAGGTGCTTTTGGCGAGTTCAAGCTGCACACTCCCCTGACCGGCATTACCTCGGCCAAGATCCTCAACGATACCTCCAAGGCAACACCCGCTTACGTGCGGTTCTCTACCGTCAGCGGATCCAGAGGATCGGCGGACAGTGTAAGCTTCGCATTGCGCCTGATCGCTGCGGGGAACTGACACGCACAGGTCCGAGACCCTCGTGGGTTCGCCGCTCGACTCTACACGGACGAGGGCAACTGGGACCTTGTCGGCAACAACATGCCCGTCTTTTTCATCCAGGACGCCATCAAGTTTGTCGACCTCGTTCACGCCGTCAAGCCCGAGCCGCATAACGAGATTCCGCAGGCCCAGACCGCCCACGACAACGCCTGGGACTTCATGTCTCTCCACCCTCAGTCGACACACATGCAGCAGTGGATCTTGTCGGACCGAGCCATCCCACGATCGTTCCGACACATGCAAGGTTTCGGTGTCCACACGTTCCGACTCATCAACGACGAGGGCAAGAGCACTTTCGTCAAGTACCACTGGTCGCCTCATCTCGGTACGCACTCGCTGGTCTGGGACGAAGCACTCAAGCTTGCCGGTCAGGATCCCGATTTCCACCGACGAGATCTGTGGGACGCTATCGAGGCCGGTGCTTACCCCAAGTGGGAGCTCGGTGTCCAGCTCGTCAAGGAGGAGGACGAGCACAAATTCGACTTTGACTTGCTCGACGCGACCAAGCTCATCCCCGAGGACCTGGTTCCGATCCAAAACATCGGAACGTTGACGCTCAACCGAAACCCCGTCGACTACTTTACCGAAGTCGAGCAGGTCGCATTCTGCACCCAGCACATTGTTCCCGGTATGGACTTTTCGAGCGACCCACTCTTGGCCGGCCGAAACTTTTCGTACCAAGACACTCAGATCTCTCGAATCGGTGTCAACTTTGCCGATATCCCCGTCAACCGACCGGTATGCCCGTTCTCGACCAACCAGCGGGACGGTCACATGGCCACGACGAGCAAGTCGAACCGAACGCCGTACCATCCCAACCGACACGATCGTGTACCTACCGTACCAAAGGAGCAGGGCGGATTCGAGTCGTATCCCGAAAAGGTCGAGGGCATCAAGGCCCGCACGCTCGGACCCAAGTTCAGCGAGTACACGAATCAGGCTACCATGTTTTACAACTCGATGTCGGACGTCGAGAAGCAAAACATCATCTCCGCTGCCCAGTTCGAAGTGTCGAAATGCGAGGAGCATATCGTTCACCAAGCTGCCATCGAGCGCTTCAACGAGATCGATCACGACTTTGCTCTCGCCGTCGCCGAGGTCTTCCCAGCCGTCAAGGTCCCCGCCGCCAAGCCGAACCACGGCCAAAAGTCCGAATACCTCTCGCAGATTACGGGCAAGAACCAAAAGTTCACCGCCGAGGGTAGAAAGGTCGGTATCTACGTCTTGCCCGGTTTCGACTACCCAGCCGTCTCTGCCCTTCAAAAAGAGTTTATGGCGGCAGGTATGATGGCCATGATCGTCTCGCCCGCCACTGGGCCCGTCAAGTCGGCTTCGGGCGAAACGCTCGACGCTCAATTCACATTCGAAAACTCCCGTTCGACATACTTTGATTGTGTCCTATTCCCCGGCGGACCGGACGACGCGTACGCCAAAAAGCTCAAGATGGGTCGATTGATCCACGTCATTCGAGAACAGTACATGCACCTCAAGACTATCGGAGCTACCGGAAACGCTATTCCTTGGGTCGCCGACATGTGCTTGCCAGGCGAGTTTTCCAGCAACGTCAAGGAGAGCAAGGATGTCGTTCAGGAGAACGGTTGCGTTTTCACCAACGACTTGGGTACGGGAGTCGAGTTTGCCAAGACATACATGGACGGCGTCGCTCAGCACAGGTGCTGGACCAGGGAGGTCGCGCACATTGCGGCTTGAGCGTGGTAGTGTAGAAGTAGTCAACGATGTATTGGATACAGAAGGCAGAGAAAGAGCGAAACGTATCCCGACTTGACCGATACCGAACAAGCACAGATGGTTTAGTCCAATATTTGATCACCCTAGCGTTGAAGGACCAAATCGCGATACGCCATTCTCGTTGAGTGATATCGTCTAATATCCGTTGAGTATCCTGCGTTGATGCATTCTCTGTGTTTGGACAAGACTCCCAACTGAACCTTCGTTGGTAGGGACGACGAGGCTAAAGTTACAGAGAGCCGCTCTACCATTCTTCTCTTGCTCAACTTCACCCACGCCAACTCGCCACCGGATCTTGCTCCGCCGTTGTGACGTGGCGATACGTCACCCAACCGCTTTGATTCAAGACGATTGCCCGGTCATATAGACCCAAAGTAAGGCAATGGAAGGCGTCCCAAACAGCCCTACCTCCGCCAGTAACCATCGCTTTCGACTCCTCACAAGCCGACGACTTTCAGCGCGATCATCGGAAGCTGCGGCTCGAGATGGGGGGGGGGGGGGGCACGACTTGGTCAGGGTGCCAGATCGCCTGCAGTGTCAGCTACAGGGAGCCAACGCTCTCGCGCTGGCCTATCGATCTCGTGGCGGGTTCTACGAGTCGACAACCACCACGTACTCGGGTCTATCCATCACCGAGTACACCGAAACCTCCTCAGTCGACGCTTCGAGCTCCGACGCCGCTACCGACCTCCACCGCCTGGCAGACGAAGAGTTCATTCTAGTGAACTCGATGGCGAAGGCTCAATCGATTCGAGACCTGCATCGGCTTGGCCTGGATGTGGAAGGAGATCGAGTCGACTACCCTCATAATCTTCGGCCGGATTTACCACTTCCCCGGTCGACCGAGTGTGACGTTAGTCTTCTTCGACAGCGAATACGTCACCCTCCCCGACGTTCTGCGGGCCAGCGAAGCGCGTCTCTCTCCCGAATGGCTATACGTATCGGACACGACCAGACGTAACGCACTCGGGGATCTGGAGCAGGAGTGGCAGCAGCCAGAATGTTACGACTCTCTAGAGTATGACATGTCTCAGCGGGACTTTCCGAGTCTGATAGCACGTAAGCCTTGATCCGCTAG